>ML682074.1:9421287-9495250 GCA_007922195.1 Podocnemis expansa | reverse complement strand
AGAACTGGCGGGGGGGGCTGTTGCTGTGGGGACTCCTCCTCCCCCCCATAAGAACTGGGGGGGGCTCGATGTGGCCACTCCTCCTCCCCCCCATGGGAACTGATGTGGGGGGGCTGTTGCTGTGGGGACTCCTCCCCCCATGGGAACAGGGGCGGGGGGGCTCGCTGTGGGCACCCCCCAATCCCCCACGGGAGTGGGGGGCCGTTGCGTGCACCCCGGCCGTGGGACCAGGAAGGGGGGACGCCACCCCCCCCTTAGTACCTGCTCCCCCGAGAAGGCCGCTGCCGCCGCCCGCACCCGCTACCCGGCCCGGCTCCTGCCCCGCGGCTGCGGCTTCTGCACTCAGCGGCCCCGCACCCCGGCCACAACCTTATAGCGGCACCGGCGTCCCCAGCGCGCCTGCGCCGCACCGAGCTGGGCCCCTGGGGGGCGACGGGAAGCGTAGTCCTCTCCGCCGCGGCTGCGGCCGGGCCGGCGGGGCGGGAACTCCATTTCCCGGCAGGCCCCGCGCCGGCCGGCTGCTTCGCTCTCCCCCCCTCCCGGCGCGGTGCGGTGGTGGTGCCGCAGCGCTCCCCGGGCCTGCGGATGGAACGTTCCCCGGGCCGGGGCCTCGCGCGCCAGCTGCTGGGGGAGGGGCCCGGGAGCAGCAGGCAAGGGGGTGACCCTCTGCAATGCGGGGCCACCCGCACCCTGCACAGCGAGTGAAGACCCCAGGCACAGGCACGAGGGGTCTGTGGCTCCGTCACCTCTGGGCTCTGTCCAGGCCAGTTCCTTGGCTTTGCTTGAGGCCTGCCTGCAAGAGAAGGGGAACAATGGGGGGGGGGGGTGCAGCAAGCAGACTCACGCCATGAACTTCAAACCAGGGCCTTGCATCGGGAAAGTCACTGGTGCAAGCTCCCAAGGACAGGTGTAAGGAAAATCTGCAGTCCCATCTTTCTCTATCGGATCCAGCCCATTTGGGACATCACTGGGCTCTGGGGCTGAGGCAGCCTCCCGTAGTAAAATAGCGGGGATTTGTTTCTCATGGCTTGGCCCGTTACAACAAATTCAGGCCCCCATGCACTAATGACTGGACCCAGCTCTGTCCCATCTCATCCTTCATCCATAGTATCAATAGGGATACAGCTGTAGCTGTAAACACACCTCATCCCCTAAAAAACTACTGGTGGAAAGCTGCCAGGAGCCTTGAAAAACAAGGGGGCTCGGTTTTCTCCTATGTTTAAAAAAACAAACAAAAAGAAAAGAAACATAAGTCAGTTCAGCAGTGCCATGCGTTTTCAGAATTCCAAAGGGGAAACTGTGTTAGTCCAGGCCAGCAAACAAACAAGGAGATTGGGAGCTTCAAGCATCTGATGAAGTGGGATTTTCTCCCACGAAAGCTCATGCGGTAAATAAATCTGCTTGTCTTTAAAAGTGCCACCAGGCTCCTTGTTTGTTTTACTTTCAGAAGTTAATCTTCACTGATCTAGATAAGCAATTTATGTGACAGCCAGTTCATTGGATAGCAGTTATTGTTCTGCCAGTAACTTTGTTCATCAGAGCTGGTGTTTCCCAGGACACTGAAAAAGTGGGATACGAGAATCAACAAATAAATTGGTCCCTGAATGTTTGTTTAGGGACCACGACACAAATATATAAGTAGGCCGAATTCAATTTATTTTAAAATAAGATCTTTAGATAAAATGCTTAATAAAGTGATATCTATTTAAATGTTCACAGTTGTGTGAAAGTACATAGGGATCAGACAATTTAATGACACTTTGAAATTCAAGATCCCAAGGAGTAGCCATGTTAGTCTGGTTCAGTAAAACAAGCAAGGAGTCCTGTGACACTTGACGACTAACAAATTTATTTTTTTGCATGCGCCTTCGTGAGAGAAAATCCCACTTTGTCGGACTCTTTGAAGATGGGGGAATTTACAGAACTTACAAACACAAGTAATTGACATGTAAAGAAAAGCAAATATTGTTACATTAAGTTCTTAGTTCACATTTTTCTTGCTTTTGGCTTCCTGTGCATTTTAGTCATTATTGAAGAAATACTTTTCATGGGTTATGTATAAGATTGACATTTACCAATAAAAATCTAATCCTTCCAAGTCTATGTTAAACAAGGGCACCACAGACATATTTTTGAGTCAACCAACACGTAACTCCAGGAGCAGTGTTGAGCATTCTGGCACGTATCACTCAGCCTGTGCTATTTCTGGGAAAACAGAATAATTTCCAAGGAGAATATTAAATACATTGGGACAGCATAACTGCAAGCCCATTACTAACCAAAGGCAGAAGCATAGTATGGACCACAGCAGGGCTAATTTGTTAGGCAATCATGTCTTCCCTTGGAACATTCCACTGTATTCACCTGTGCAATTTTAAACTAGTTTGGTGGGAATTTTATTGTCTTTGGGATTATTTCATGCCAAGTGATATGGTACACAGTGTTTTATAAACAGCAGATTTTGTGTAGGAGCCAGAAGGATAAAGGATATCCATTTGAATGGAGTTAAAAACCTGGACTTCTCTTTACATGGAAGTGTACATTTTACAAGGGTTCTGACCCTGACAGATCAGATGCAGTGTTTTCAAACTTTTTTCCTTGGGACCCAGTTGAAAAAATATATATATATTTATGCCGGTGACCCAACAATTACATCTCTGAGCAAGACATTCCAGTTTTTCAGCGGGAGCAGTAGGGTGTGCCATGGCCCAGTGCCAGGTCCCTACCCTAAATTTGAAAACCACTGCATTAGAGGGTACTGAACCTCAACAGTCAGTCTGGGTTTTTTTATTCATTTAACCATTTGAATGCAAACACTGTATTAGCATTTGGACAGCCCCTAACAATCCACTGAGCAATCAAAGTATAGAACTTATGCCAGGAGGCAGCAAAGTCGGCAAGGGATAGGTGGCCTCCAAGGATGCAGAAAAAGAATCAGGAAGAGACATGATCCAAAGGAGCAGCCATGGTAGTCTAGTTCAGTAAAACAAGTAGAGTCCTTTGTCAGTTAAAAGACTACCAAATATATTTATTGCATGAGCTTTTGTGGGAGAAAATCCCACTTCATCAGATGCTTTGAATGGTGGAAGGGAGATGAAACTTAAGCCCATTTACTGTCTGATCTAAGCTATTTGGATTTGTTAACTGAGCATCACAAAGAGATCCAGAAAATCCAGGTTCAGTTTGTGGAAGTGATGGTGTTTATCCAGCTATTTATACCATATCCATCACTATAATATCTGAGCACTTGCATCCACCCACTGTGACATTCATTGCACATGTTGCAGAGATTTACTTAGTTACATTACCTGAACTTACCGGAACTTCAATCTCTTGGGTAGAAACATGTCACTTAGTCCTTCATGAGCTCTTCCCAATTAAAACTCAAATGCTAGTTCAAGCAGAAGGGCAGCCATGGTTTGGATAACCAGTACAGTATCTCCTTTTAGACGTGCACGACAGCCCATCAAAGCCTCGTACCACACAAATTTAAAAAAATACTGTGCTGCAGTTTTGATGTTGCCCAGACCCTGACATATCAAAGCAATATCAGCTACATAAAGGGAAAGCGATGTGACCAGTAAGTGAGGCCTGATAGTGTTCATCAAGAGTCTCGAATTTGGAATAGCAGACAATACTGCAGGCTAGTTGAGATGCATAATCAAGTATTTCTAGTGCCTATGGAGTCTGTTAAATTTGCCATCAGGCTCAGCCTCACCCAGTCTCTCCACATCTTGCATGACTATCCGGTCCCCCATTTCATTCAGGTAGGATGATGCATGATTGAGAATGCAACGGGTCTGACACAACTTTAAAAGTTCAATGCCACCTGCACTCTGCTTATTTCATGTGCAACTCACTGTTCAGCAAATTACTCGCCCTGCATCCACAGTCCACAAGGGATATTTCTCTGCCCCTGGAGCACCCAGATAGGGAATTCAGTCCAAGGCGTGGGGGCTTATGCGGTCCTTGAAGTCCCTTGTTTATCCCAACAATATGGCTTGGGCTTTCACTTCCTCATGGAGCAGTGTGTTTGGCCACAACACAGAGTACAGGATTGAGAAATTAATTTCCTTTTCCTTGAATCACACAGGAGTCCCATGACCTTGTGTCTGGCCTGCGACACCATAGTTCTCACCAGCCCTAATACAAGAGCCAAAGGGATTTTACTCATTGGCTTGTTCTGGTTTTCATCCACTTCCATGGTAGCTGATGTTTCATTAGAACTGAAGTCAGACTGTGATTCGTCTGATTGCACAGAAGACCCCTTAGAATCTGCTAACAGATAGATTGGTAAGGCACACCTCTCTCTATGCAAGAACCAGTTCTGGCTATTATGGCTCCTTTCAGGAATACCACTCAATAAAGTTGTAACTGCGATTCTCCTTCGAGCACTGCTCACATCATTCAGTTACAGGTGTCTACATGCCGCAGCGCACGGTAGCTCAGAAAGTCTTCAGCCTTAGCATGTCTGGTCAGGGCATGCGACCAACAGCCCCTCTGCGCCGCGACCATGGCTATATAGGTGGCCGTGACCCTGACCCTCTCAGTTCCTTTTTCCGCCCTCAGTGACGGTTTCGGATCAGCAAGAAACTTGCGCAAGCAAGTGCTTGTCTTCTACCATGAAATTTAAGATGCCTGGTTTCAAACCATGCTTAGGATGCTGTAAAGCTTTCCCACTTGATGATCTACACAATAAATGTCTCGCATGCCTAGGTGAGTCCCATCTCGCCGAGAGCTGCCTTATCTGTTAGTCCTTCAAAAGAGGACTCGCAAGGATAGAGAGCTGTGCCTCCGATCCCTTGCTAGGAGCAGTGCGCAGGCCTCTGATGGCGCCCAAGCCGTAAGTGCTCCGCCGGCTCACCGATCGATCTGGGCACCGGAGCACCGTGATGCTCCTTGGCGCTGAGCTCAAAGTCTCGGTCAATGCCCCTCTTGGTATCGTCGGGGCACCGAAAACTTCAGTCACTGAACCAACCCAGCAGCGAACCAAAACCAGCACCGCCAACAGCACCACCAACAGCACCACCAACACTGTGGGCCCCCGCAACAGTGCAGGCACAGTCCCCGGACCTGGTTCTGGCACTGTGGAAGAAGCCCAAACCAATGCCAACCAAGGTACCAGGAGCCAAGTTGGCACAGGAAGCAGTACCGCCCACCAACCTAGTCTGCCGCTGGTACCGCAATCCGGCACTGAGGACTGCTCCCCGGCCTCCTCTCCACATTCCTCCCGGGACCTATCAGTGCCGTGCTCCCAGGCTTCAGGGGCCCCATCCCACAGCTTGGTGTCAACTTTGCGCCCAACCTCGGTCCTCTATTCTCCTTCACCTAAAATGGTACCAAAGGTCGGAGAACATTTAGGGAAACAGTGCCACAAGCACGCCCCCTCGCCCACACCTTGATGCAAGAAGTGATAGTCAGGACCATCTGGGTCAATAGAGCCTTCCGGTACCGCACCGCAACCTAGTTGAGGCCGTTCTCCTCTGCATCACCTGGAGGCCAGAGCATCCTTTAACAACTGGTCACACGATTGGTTGGACATGGCGGCTGACAACACCTTGGTCTCCCAGCACCGTTCCGTCCAGTCTCCCTTGCAGACCATAGACTCTCACTTCTCACATGAGCCCATTCCAGACTCTACATGTCATAGTAGATCATGGGCTCACTCTTCCTCCTCACCTGATGAGTATACCTTTGAGAGACTGATTGATCATAACAAGGACTCTCGTGTCCACCAGGAGCGGCTACACCGCATGGCAGCAAACCTGAACCTGGAGCTCGGGGTTGTCTAAGAGGAAACTAACCCCGTCTTCGATGTCAGCCATAGGGCCCCACCTCCCAAGGTGTCTGTCCTGCTCCACGAAGGAGTATACAGCATCGTCAAGGCCCGCTGGCAAACTCCATCCTCGATTCCACCAGCATCAAGCGTCGGGGACCGGAAGTACCACGTCCCTCAGGACAAGTTCTCCTTCCTGTTCCAGCCCCCCACTCTGAGGTCACTGGTCATCAATGCTGTGAACCAGAAAGAGAGACAGGATCAACCAGGTTCCACCCCTAAAAATAAGGAGGCAAGAAAACTCGACCTCCTTGGCAGGAAGGTTTACTCTACCAGCAGCCTTACAGCTATGCGTAGCAAACCACTCAGCCTTTATGACAAGGTATATCTTTAACCTCTGGAATACTATGCAAGGCTTCCGCAGCATTACCCAAAAGACCACCTTAGAGACTTTAACATGATGCTCAAAGAAAGGGAAATGGCATCCAGAGATGCTCTGATGGCCATCTGGGATGCCGTAGACACAGCCGCTCACACGATGGCATCAGCTGTGGTAATGCGCCGCTCGGCCTGCCTCCAGGGCTCGGGCCTACCACCACAGCTGCAGCTCACTATTCAGGACCTGTCGTTCAAAGGTCCTGACTTCTTCACCAGGTCCACGGACGTGAAGCTCCATGGCATGAAAGACTCGAGAGCTGTCCTCCAGTCACTGGGGATTTACACCCCACAACCTAACAGATTCTTTCTAAAATCTCATCAACTCCTCCAACAGCAACTTCAGCAGTTAAAGCAACAGATTCAACAGCAGAGTCCATTCCTGAGGTCCCTCCAATTTCCCCAGTGCCATCTGGGGGACATGGACAAGGACAAGGTCCATTCAAGCAAGAGTGAGAAGTCCCATGCTTCACAATCAGGTAGGCATGGGCAGGTCTCCAAATGCTCATCGGGGAAGAAACAACACTTTTGATGGTTACTATACAGGCAGCAAACCCACCCGACCAGCCCTCAACTGTTTACATTGCTTCACACACCATTGGGCCAACATCACATCCGAGCAGTGGGTCCTCGAGACAGATGCGGAGGGGTATCGTATTCAGTTCCTTTCAATTCCCCGGGACAGGAAACCGCCCCCTTGTCCAACTCACAGAAGCCGGGAACTGTTCTACCTTCTCAAGATCGAATGCCAGAGCATCCTTTAACGAAGCCACAGAAAGGGTTCCCAGCGGGAGTGGGGAAAAGGGTTTTATTCCCAATACTTCCTGGTCCCGAAATCCAATGTGGAACTTTGACCCATTTTGGATCTCAGAGCTTTAAAGAAGCACATAAGCAAAATAAAGGTCCGCACGGCTTCCCTATCATAGATCTTCCCATCTCTGTCTCCTGGGGATTGGTTTGCGGCCCTCGATCTAAAAGATGCCTACTTTCATATAGCCATACACCCCCGCCACAGGCGATTCCTAAGATTCAAAGTGGCAAAAGACCACTACCAGTTCACCACCTTTCCCGTTGGGCTCTCCCTGGCCCCCAGGGTGTTCATGAAATCCATGGCGTCGGCCACAGCATACATGCATAGACAAGGCATAAGAATTTATCCCTATCTAGACAACTGGTTAATAGTTGGGAAATCGACTTCCCAAGTAGAGCTCCACATCAGAACAGTAGGGAGGCTCTGTGACTATCTGGGCCTCCACATAAACCAAGAGAAGTCAAAACTCCACCCATCTCAGATCATAGTGTTCAGACAGGTGCGCCTAGATGCCCGCAAGGGGCCAGCACTCCTACCCCCTCTGGATTTTGGTCCATTTGCACCATCATTATGGAGCTGCAAACATCCCCCATGACCATGGCCCACCAGTGCTTACAGCTCCTTGGCCACATGGCAGCCTCAACCTCAGTGATCCAAATGGCAAACCTGAGAATGAGGCCTTTCCAGGTCTAGCCCTCCACAGTCTTCCACATATGGAAGGACTCCCTGAACAAGGTACCGTCTGTCCCCCAGGATACTCTGGGGACACCAGGTTTGGAGGAAATCCCCGTTTTGCCATGGGGGGCATTCCCTTCAAAGACCTCAGGCCCTCCGTGACCTTGATAATGGATGCCTTGAACACAGGGTGGGGGGCCCACATCTCTGGGGGCCTCTCCTCTCAGGGGCTGTGGTCCCACATGGATGATCCTCTCTACATAAACGTGAAAGAACTAAGGGCCATCAGACTAGCTTGCATGACCTTCCTGGACAAGATACAGGGCAGGTCAGTCCAGATTCTCATGGACAATACCACAGCCATGTTCTACACAAACCAGCAAGGGGGACATCCGCTCCCTGCCACTTTGCGAGGAGGCGTGCAAACTCTGGAATTGGCCATACAACACAACTTCACCCCAGTGGCCTCCCACCTACTGGGGGTGGACAACAGGCTAGCGGACTCACTAAGCAGAAAACGGCTAGCGAACCATGAGTGGTCCCTCCACAACAAGATGTTCTCCCTCCTGATAGACAAATGGGGTCCTCACCAGACAGACTTGTTTGCGACATGGCAGAATCGCAAGTGTCCCCAGTTCTGTTCCCTCAGGGGCCGGGAGGAGGGGGTCTTTCAGTGATGCCTTCCTCATCAGCTGGTCAGGGCCCCTGATGTATGCCTTCCCGCCAGTTCCCCTGATACAGAGGGTTCTCTTAAAAATCGACAGGGACGGAGCAAACATGGTACTGATAGCTCTGGACTGGCCCAGACAGCACTGGTTCCCACTCCTGCAGGACATGTGCATAGAAAAGCCACTCTGCCTCCCACAGTGGGCAGGTCTGCTGACACAGGACTTGGGGCGCCTTCAGCACCCAGACCGAGGCTGCCTGCACTTGACAGCCTGGATGCTCTCTGGCTCAGTAAGCAGGAGAAGCTCTGCTCTGACAAGGTTAAGAAGGTCCTGGTTGGCAGCAGAAGACCACCTACCAGATCAATGTACACAGCCAAATGGAAGCGACTCTCCATTTGGGCACAGGACAAGGGTGTAGACCCCGCATCAGCTCCAATGCACCTGATCCTTGACTATTTGCTAGACATTAGGGAAAAAGGCCTCTCTCCTTCCTCTCTGAGAGTCTAGCTAGCGGCAATCTCAGCTCTCCATGAGAATGTAGATGGGCAATCAGTTTTCTCCCATCCCACTTTTGACAGATTCCTGAAAGAGGTGGAGAGACTCTTTCTTCAACCCCGTAAGCCCACCCTGCCTTGGGACCTAAATGTCGTGCTCCAGACAATGACAGAGCTACCCTACAAACCCTTGGACTCAGCCAGCCTCCTGGTCCTGTCCTGGAAAGTGGCCTTCTTTGTAGCAATCACCTATACCAGAAGGGTTTCGGAGTTGAAAGCCCTCTCCTCGGAACCCCCATATACGAGGTTCTACCCAGATAAAGTGGTTTTACACCACCACCCATCCTTCCTCCCTAAGGTGGCCACCCTCTTCCACCTTAACCAAGAAATTTGTCTGCCAGTTTTTTACCCAGACCCCCAGGTTATGCAGAACCAGAGAAGGTGGCATACATTGGATGCTCCTGACTTACCTTGAGCACACCCGACCGTTCTGCAAGACCCCCCAACTATTTGTGGCAGTCGCCAAAAGTGAGAGGCCTACCAGCATCCTCGCAGTGTATCTCTAAATGGATTATGAACTGCATATAAGACTGCGATGGAAGGTCGAACACACCCCCTCCTGAGACTCTTAGGGCCCACTCCACCAGAGCCCAAACATCCTCAACGGCCTTCCTTGCTATGGTCCTGATCCAAGAGATCTGCAGGGCTGCTACGTGGTCATCAACACGTACCTTTATGACGCACTACACCATTGCCCAACAGGCTAGAGATGATGCCGCTCTGGGCAGAGCTCTACTCAATGTGGGTAGACTGTAACTCCTCCCACTGTCCAGGGGTACAGCTAGTAGTCACCTGTAACTGAATGATGTGAGCAGTGCTTGAAGGAGAACGGTGGGTTACTTACCAGTAAACGTCCTTCTTCAAGATGGGCTGCTCACATACATTCAGGCCCTTCCCACCATCCCCACTAATGGAGTTGAAGAAGGAATATAGGACTGGGAGGGTCAGG
Organism: Podocnemis expansa; assembly: GCA_007922195.1. NCBI lineage: Eukaryota > Metazoa > Chordata > Testudines > Podocnemididae > Podocnemis > Podocnemis expansa. The sequence goes on along the minus strand of ML682074.1, from coordinate 9,485,382 downwards.
GTCATGGCCACCTATATAGCTGTGGTCACGGTGCAGAGGGGGCATTGGCCGCGTGTCCTGACCTGACAGGCTAAGGCTGAAGACTTTCCGAGCTACCGTGCGCTGTGGCACATAGACACCTGTAACTGAATGTATGTGAGCAGCCCATCTTGAAGGAGGACAGTTACTGGTAAGTAACTCACCGTGCTGGTTGGATGGGGGGGGGGGGACTATGATATGATTTGGTGGTATATTTCAAATTTTACAATAATTCAATGAGGTAGGCCACATCAGGTACAGCTAGAAAGGCTACAATTTGCTAAGTGAGAGGATATTGGTTTTGTGTCTGTGTCATATTAATACTGGAAGTTATGGACATGGTCGGAATGGCTGTATTTCAGCTTATGCTCTGCTTCTGGGCAACGCTCCAGACAGAATGACTCTAGCAGTAGCCTGCTTAATGGCCCATTAAAGAAACTCACAAGTTCAATGAGCCCAGAGAGAGAGGCTAAACCTGAGTAACCCCGGGACATGCAAGAACATGCCCTAAGTACAGACTTTCTCTGACTGAAGCTTCTTCCTGCAGAGGACAAGTGCAGAGGACTTGTGTTTGCAAAAAAGCCACATGGCCATCCACAAGACAGCTGCCTGCACCCCTTCAGTCTTCAAGTCTGCTTCTTCCCATCTCTAGTCTAGATCAACTCATCTACAGCTTCTCATCTTCAAGTCAGCAACACTCCTATGGGTACCTGCATGGCCCCACAATATGCCAACATTTTGATTTGATCAACTGTTTTGATTTGCTGTTACAGCGTGACCTGTTTGTATGACTTTACATTTCCCTGCATTTATTTCCTCCCATTCTGTAAGTTCCCCCATCTTCAAAGCATCTGACTAATTTGGATTTTCTCCTATGAAAGCTCATGCAAAAAATAAATTTGTTAGTCTTTAAGTGCCACAGGACTCCTTGTTTGTTTTACTGAACTAGACCAACACAGCTACCCCTTTGGATCTTGGCAACATTTTTTATGGCTAACTGAGAACGTTTCCTCAGCTCTCATCCCCAAGTGCCATCCTTCTACTTACACTATAGTGATGACATCATTATCCACCCACCATCAACCTCAGCCTGGACCAATCCACACAGGATATCCACTTTCTGGATACTACAGTACAAGTAAGTGATGACCATGTAAACACCACTCTGTATTGGAAATCTACTGACTGTTACATCTACCTACAACCCTCGAGCTTTTGTCCAGGACACATCACATGATCCATTGTCTACAGCGAAGCCGTAAGAAACAATCTCATTTGCTCTGATCCCACAGACAAAGATAAAGATCACCAGAATCTCTACCAGGCATTCATAAAATTACAATATCCACCTGGGGAAATTAAAAAAAAAAAAAAAAAAAAATACAGATTAACTCAGCCAGGCTACTACTACAGGATAAGCCTAACAAGGAAAATAACAGAATGCCAGAACTAGTCATCGCTAAAATAACAGAACTAGTCATCCCATACAGCCCCCATGTCAAACCTCTCCAGCACACCATCAAAGATTTACAACTTATCCTACAAGATGATCACTCCCTCTCTCAAGCTTTGGGAGGTAAGCTACTCCTCGCTTACAGACAGCCCCTCAACCTTAAACATATACTCACCAGCAACTGTACACCACACAACTCTAAACGAGGTAGTTTGTCCTGTGGCAGACCCCATTGCCAACTCTGCCCACATATCTACACAAGTGACACCATCATGGACCTAACCAGGACAGCCACCCCATCAAGGGCTCATTCATTTGCTTGTCTACCAATGTGAGACATGCCATCGTATGCCAACAATGTCCCTCTGCTGTATACACTGGCCAAACAGGACTGTCTCTGCAAAAGAATAAATGGACATAAATCAGACGTCAAGAATGGTGACATTCAAAAACCAGTTGGGGAACATTTCAATCTACTTGGGCATTCTACAAAAAACATGCTAGTTATTGTGGCTTGGGTCAGGGCGGGGGAACACATTTAAAAACAGATTGGAACAGGAAACTGCAGAATTGGATAGTGTAGTGGCTAACACCTCTGCTTAACATACAGCAGGTCCTGGGTTCAATTCCCAGGGGGTTGGACTCAATGATCTCACGAAGGGCCTTCCAGCCCTATGATTTGATTGATTGATATGTAAACTAGATACCTTCAAACTGCGTTTGAACAGGTCATTACAAAAGGTGATTTCCTCCTCAGTTATCCTCGCAGCTCCTATTTACAGCCCTGGCTACCCTCTCTAACAGGCTGTTAAAATCAAATTTGCTTGTTTACTTTGCAGAGATTTGCCAGCAGTCTTTCCCTTTTGATCTGTTTGAACTCACATTGTGACCCATCCTTCTCTGTATCTATATAGGCGTGGCCAAACTGTGGCTCAGGAGCCGCATGTGGCTCTTGAATGAAAAAGTGTGGCTCCTCGAAGAGCGTCAGCAAATAAATTCAGTAGGTAAAAGTATATGGCTATATGCGTCAGTGTGGCTCTTGAAGGTTTAATAATCAACTTGTGTGGCTCTTGAGTTCCATAAGTTTGGCCACCCCTGATCTATATCTAACATGCTTTTCCCCTCCTATTTCATGCATTTGACAAAGTGGGATTGCACCCCCAAAAGCACCTGCAAGAAATAAACTTGTTAGTCTTTAAAAGTGCCATTGAACTCCTTGTTTTTTTTGCTGAAACAGACTAACACAGCCACCCCCTTTGGAACTTGGTTTTTCTAATGAAAATCTAATATATATGAATTTTCAATTTGTCTGTATGTATGTGATTGCTTTAATCATTTCACATTTACAGTTTGCTTCTTTCCTTTATTATAAGCCTTTAGTTTTAGTTACTAAAGGATGGGCTGGCAGCAGGGCTGTCCCTTAGGGGTTGTGGGTCCCTGGGCCCAATCAGCCTGTGAGGGCCTGCCGCTTCCCCCTCCCTGTGCTGGGGGGTGGAGCAGCCTGGCCCAGAGGCTGGCCCCACACTCCCGCCCCTCCGCCCCCCCCCCGGGGGGGCAGGCCAGTCCAGAGCAGAGGCCGGTTCTGCACTCCTCCCCCACTCATTGCCTTCAGCTCTGTGCCAAAGATAGCAGGGGGGGGACGACAGCACAGGGCCCACAGAATTGCGGGACCAGGGGTGATCACCCCCTCACCCTCCCAACAGCCCTGTCTGGCAGTACGGTATTTCAGGTGAGATCCAAACATATATTGGTCTGGTACAATAGCCAAGCCTTTGGGGATCAGAAGCTTTTTGGTAAAGAGCATAAAGTTTTAAATAATCTACTGTATCTCTTTACTGGACCCAGTGGCTGACTGGGACCTAGAGAGTGAAATGCAGTAAAGGGGGTAGTGTATCTTCTGGTTTAGCTTCTTGACAACCAGTGTAGGGAATCAGAAACATTGTTTGTTGCTGGTTGGGAAGTCAAACTTCAGCATTATCCATCAGGCCTAAAAAATCTCCTGTTGTAGCCTGCTCTGCCCTTGGCATTTTCAGATGGCTACCCTAGGCAAAGATGGGTCACAGTAATGACACACTAGGGCTTGTGTCTCTTTTTGGAATCACACCTACATCAGATGTGTGAATGCCAGAACGCTAGCTTGATTTACACCGATACCAACAGGTTCTGTTATTGAACCGGAGCCCTGGACTGAACTGTGTAGTCTGGGTTGGATTTGTCAAGTGACAGAAAGGTGTCGATGCTTCAGCTCAAGGAAGCAAACCTTCTTTGGTGGAACTAGGTCCACGAATAGGCACTCTCAGTCGAGTTAAAGGCTCATATACAGTGAACAACAAGGAGACAGGCTGCTTGCAAGCGCAAGGAGTGGGCTGTTCCACAACCAACGCTGAGGCGGACATAATGGAACTGGGGAGAGGCCAGGCGGTGGCCACATATATAGCCATGGGGTGGTGCAAGGGGGCGGTGGCCGCCAGCCCTCTTCTGACAGGCTAGGGCAACAAGTTCCGACCACTCGTGTGCTGCGGCACGGATACACCTATTACTGAATGAACCTGAGCAGCCCTCGAAGAAGAAGTTATCTGCCCCTTAGTTCGCAACTGAAAAAGAAATGAAGGGTGGGTTAATTTCCAAAGTTCTTGGTCTTCTGAGGACACGAGAATTAACTTATGCAGCAGTGACCCCAAATAAGAGTCAGTGCTGGACTTTCTTCTTCACCGCTCCCAGATATTTTTGGACATGGGGAGGGAATCTAGCAACTGAAACTTGAAGAGAGTTTGATTTCCTTGTTCTCCAGCCCAGCACTGTGCCGCTTCACTGCATACGTCACCTGACATCCACAACTATAGGCACCACAAACACATTAGTGGATGTTTGTGCAAAAGTGATCAGTCATGAACTAGTTCATGTGAGCATTAAATTGTCAGAACTACCTCCCTCCCCCTCACAGCTGAAGGAATTGGGCAGAGCACACTTTTTCAGAGCTGCAGGCGCAGGCAAACTCCCAGCATTAGTTTACATTGGGAAAGGTATCGAATCCCAACAAAAAAGGGACAGGATTATGACTCTTGCATAAATGAAAGCTAAGAGTCTGAAGCAAAGCTATGTGGTAATTAAAAATAATCCCATGATTTTGCAGCAAGATGAATCACAGTCACACAATCCACAAAGCCTTGCTTACCTCATTTTACTGGGATGTTTCTCTGTGCTTATTAATTTCTCTGTGCCTTTGGATTTTAGTCAAACTCAGGGCTACTGCAAGAGGCTATTTGCACTGTATCAACCAAGTCTGTGGTAAAAAGCTTTGGTTTTGTGAGACTTTCAATTTAAAGAGTATCTAAGGGAACCTCCTTGTTCTACTGTCTCAGTCGACCAGCAAGGAACAAGTGTTCCATCTAACTTTACCTCTAAACATGCCCTGCTTACTGTCAAGAGATAATGCACTGGTTAAATCCAGCAGCTACAAATTTGGAAACTGTTTTTGACTGGAACCAGGATTAACAGAATCAGAAGGTCAGCTATTGCAAAGTCAAGAATAAAATTAAATATACAGAACAATTCCAGAGCAGTTAATCTGTAGGGAGTGTGGAACTGTTTGACCTTTTTGGAAAACCTGATAACTTCAAGGACAAAACATGTTAAACAAAAGCAGTGCAGCAGGCGCTGAACAATAGTTTTACCCTGCATTCAGTACTGTTCATCATGCCCTACCCAGGGTTACTGTTAAATTAGAAGTTAGTTACACAGCTAGAGTCTGATGCCTGCGTGTTCTTGCAGGCCAGGGGTGGACAGGCCAGAACGAAGGCTTAGCTACCCTAGCTTTTTTTTTCAAGTGATCGGAATTAGACAGCCTAACAAGGCTAAAGCAATATGGAGGGATGCTTTTCTTGATTTTGGATTGGATGCTTAGGTTTCAAACCCCATTTTCTTCTTTCTACCACTCCATGGTTTTGTTATGCATAGCTGGTGTTTTCATTTGGGATCCTTATCTAGTACTCAGAAAAAAGGGACTTCATTTCCTTCCTCCCCAGATCTGCCTATATTTTTTCACATGGAAAATTTACATTTTAAAGACAAAGGTCACGTCAAGGGACATGTCCCAAGAGGCCATGTTCCTGGATCCGTTTTCAGCTCCCTATTCTGGTGGGATCTGCTCCCGTCACCACACGCACCAAGCCAGCCCTGCCTCCAAAAAGCAGCAGTCACATGCCGGCCAGGGCAGAGGGGGCAGCTGGGGCCAGGGTAGGCCGTAACGCTGCTCCACAGCTGTAGGAGGATGGCCTCTGGCCCCGCTCCCCCCAGCACTGAATGCCTCCCTCCAGTGCCAGGGGTGACAGCCGCTCTGCTGCTGTCTCAACCATGCAGTGGGGAAGGCTGGGGCACCAGGCAGCACCCCAAAACTGGACAGCCAGGGTCAGGGCCCCTCTAAATATCCAGCCCTGGTGCAGGGCCAGCCCAGTGCCCCTGTGCAGCCCAGCATTTGGGGGCCTGGCCTGCCCTCAGTATGCAACTGCTGGCAGGCTATATTTGCACTGGAGCCAGACAGAACCCACCCAGCAATTCCAGCTGGTAGGATGACCAGATAGCAAATGGGAAAAATCATGCCAGGTGACGGGGGTAAAAGGTTCCTGTACAAGAAAGCACTAATATAAGGGCTGTCCCTATAAACATCACAACATCTAGTTACCTTGGCTAGGGGACTCCCTCACTATTGCTAAAGATAAGCCATGATTGCTACTGCTTAAGAACTCCTTTGTAGACTGAGGAACAATTAGAACCTATCTTTGTTATTTTAATGGAAGTAGCTGTTTGCAGCTACGTGAGGTTTAAGAGCTGAAATCACTAAGAGAGGCAAACTCTCTGAGCTGAAATCACTAGTGAGAGGAAAACCCCCTCTCTCTGAGCTGAAATCACTGAGGAGCAGCAGCAGATGGAATAGCCAGTGGCGAGCTGGGCAGTGCAAGTGACTGGTGGACGAAGCCGGTGTACAGCAGGCAGAGCCAAGGGACGATGCCAGTGGATGGAGTGAGTGACCAGTGTTTGGCACTGGCAGACAGCTGGGGTGAAAGACACTCCCTACATACTCTAGGGTTGGTGGGCAGCCTAGTTAGCGCTGATTCTTGAGATTGGTGCCAATTTTGCTATTGAGTCTTGTATGTTCTATTACGCGGAGTGGGTTGTTGGGAACCTTGCTCTGTACTGATTTCCTAGATCAATGCTGATTTCTGTTATTTGGCCTTTTTATTCTGTTTCTACTACTATTAAAAATTCTGTATCCTACACTCATCTCATGCTTGCAAGTGGGGAAGCCTTATCCCTTTGGGGGTGCCCAGGGAACAGTGCATGATTTCCCAGAAATCTGGGTGGGGGCTCAAGCCAGTTGGTGGTGTTACATTATTTGGAAACCCCTAGATATAGAACCCAGCCCTCGTCCTGCCATCTTGCCCTGGTAGAAGGGTTATACCCTTTTAAGCCAGGGTCCAGGGCTGAAGCCCCTAAAGCCCCTGGCTTGATCCAGCCCTGGCTAGGGGCATTCATGCTTCTAGAGGTGCATGAGGACAATCAATGCAATGGATGGCTCACACCAGCATGTGATATTGTCACTGACATCTGCTTCCCTGGATCAGCAGAATTACTTTTCTGGGTACTACCCATGGGATGGACTTTATAGAAAAATACTAATCACAGATTTAACCAAGCCAGCCTTGTGGGACAGTGTGTGCAGAGAAAGGACTTCGCCTCCTTCCCAGAAGGGTTATTTTACTATTTAAAAAGATAAATGACAAAAATACGCAAGACTTCAAGGGCTCATTGGTAAGGAAAACACCAGACTCATGTATGTTAACCAAATGGTATGATCAGATCCTAAATCACACATTAGATTTCATATTATCACAGCCATTTTTTACACTATTATTTGCAACTTTACTCTGGCTATTTCAGTGCACATGAAGTTTATTGAATTGTTTCTCTTTGCCCACAGTTTTACCCTTATTCGTCACTTAACTAGGGAAATTAACCCCCTCTTGCTCTGCCTCTTCTCACCCCTGCTCTGCCTCCTCCCCTACCCCCACCCAGAGCTCAACTCATTACTCTTGAGGTGGGGAAAAAGTGGGGGTGTTGAGAGGTGTGGGCGACATGAAACAGGTGGAACGAAGCAGTGTATGCAGGTGGGTGTCAGGGGGAGGAGGTTTCTGCCACTGCAAGAGGCACACACCGCTATGTTTGTCCCATCTTCAGTGGGAATCCAGCTGTCAGCCTTACAGAAGCCATGTTCATTGGACACAGTAGCGTGTGCCTCTTGGATTTACCTCTCAGCAGTGCCTCTTTCCCCTTATGCCTCCCTAACTGGCATGGCTCACCCTCATGAAAACCTGGCCCTGAGCCCAGCACTTCATTTGTAATGAAGTAGTACTGCAACTCAAGCATTTGTTTGTTTGGGTTTTTTTCACTTTCATAATCAATGTGGCAAGACCAGAAGTGCCAGGACTCAGCCCCAGGATGAAGCAAACGCTGCCTGACCCTCATATGCAAGTGTGTGAGCCCCTGGCAGCTCCTGTTGTGATACATAAACCCAGATTATTCAAAAGAGCTCGGCCCCCTGCATGCACCCAATATGCTGATTCAGTGGAAAACTTCAGCCAGTTGTTTAGATACAGAGAAAAAAATCTACTCTCAGTGGCAGGTGCTGAGCCTCTCTCAAAATCCAGGCCTTTTATTACAACAGCCACCACACTGGAGCAGCAGCTTCCTCCTTCCTACGCTGAGCAGCAGGATGGCCCCACGCTCGCCTTGCACTCTGCAAGGGCCGCTTCAGAAAGGAGGCAGATTTTTCAGCTGGTCTGATTCACTTTGGAGACCAGGAGAACATTTCTCTGGGTTTCCTCCTGTCCAGCACTTGGGTTTGAGTAGGGGAGTGGCAGAGCCCAGAAACCCCCGTTAGCACTGTAGTGTCACTGGCCGACTCCACTACTAAGAGAAGGTCTACGCTCCATTTGAAAAAAAAAAAACAGTTGGCCTGTGCCAGCCAACTCAGGCTAAGAGGCTATTTAAGTGCAGTGTAGACACTCAGGATTGGGAGGCAGCCTAAGCTTCAGGACTCTCCCACCACAGTCCTAGAGCCCAGACTCCAGACAGAACACCTGCACCACAATTAATGAGCCCTTTAGTCCAACTGTGGGCTGTTATTTGCAGTGTAGACATACCCAAAAGGAACAAAGCAGCACTCACTGCAGCTGAAGCTCAGTTCCAGTAAGACAGCACTGAGCAGGATGTGATTAAAAGGGAGAATTTGAGACTGCAGGTAATGGACTTGCCCCGCTCGGGCTCATCCAGAACTGCGGTTGGTGGATCACATGGGCATCTCCCTGTACACTCAGTCAACAGCCTGGCTACAGCCCTGCATCGGGGTGCACCGCACACACCCCAGTAGCTGGTTCTTGGCCTGGAGCTCAGTGCTACCTGCCAACTCTGATGTGCCTCTGGATTCCTACAAGTACAGCCCCTATGTGCCCACCCCTTTCCACAGATGGTGCAGACCAGATGTTCCCAGACTCAGGGAGAGGAACTTTGAGGCCTCAGTTTATGAAGCTGGGTGGTAAGGCACTAAAGAGGCTCTGTTGCTCCAATCAGAGGGCACTCAGCACCAGCATGCAGTTTCAGGACTTCTTTAGTTTAGTTAATACCTTTGTCAAACTTCCCAGGGCCTCCTCCAGAAACAGACACCTATGTTATCATACCCCTCACCCTGTTGTTACACAGGGAGCCATGCACAGATAGGACATACTGGACTCCAGAGGTCTGGCCTCCAAAAAGAGACATTGGGCTGGTTTTCAGAAAAAGCCTGCTAGATCCCTTGGGAAACCTGAGCTTCACAAGAGGTGCAAGTTCTAAAGGGGTAGCCATGTTAGTCTAGGTCAGCAAAACAAACAAGGAGTCCTGTGGCACTTTTAAAGACTCACATTTATTTTTCACATGAGCTTTCGTGGGTGAAGTCCCACTTTGTCAGATGCCATCAGCACCTCAGGAATGCCTCAGTGCTGGACACAAGGCTCACAGACAAGCCATCAGCATTAACAGCCAAAGACAACATACATATACAGCCACTTGAGTTAACACCTTCAGTGACTCAGGCCCCAGACTCCAGGCAAATGGGCCTTTGTGGACAGGCACAGAGGCAAGCATTTTGTACCCTGCGAAGCCCAGGAGGAGACTTGAATACAGGGTACAACTCTCAGCAGCCAAAGATGGCCTGATGGGTGATTATATGATACAGAGCCTTTCAGTTGTGGTAGGCTCTTGGTTCAAAATCAATCTGTTGGTGCCCAATGTGAGATCAACTTGGTGGGTCTCCATTTGTTTGGCAATGAAAATATGTCTCATCATTAACCCATCCTCTCAAATGGCACCTGGGCTAGAAGTTTCAGGTTTGTTACTCAAAAATTCACAACATTTCAGTTTGTTACTCACCATCACATTGTCTTCAGGATTGGACAGGAGCATTTTCCCTCTAGCCTGGTGATTTTCTACTTAAGCAGGATTCTCCCCATGGTAGAACAGAAATTAACATGCCTCCCCTTGCAGGTGGGTAGCATCCATGTTCCTCTGAGCTGCAGCCAGATACGGTGCCGCCTCCCTGGCCCTCCTCCACACAGCCACACTTGGCAGTGGCAGCAAGATGGTGTGAGCAGAAACATCAGCCTGGCTCTGGAGATGGGGTGTCTGGATTGACTCATCCTCCCTCTGCAGCAGAAATGCAGAGTGATTATCAGAAACCGGGACCTTAATATATATTCAGAACCACAGCCACACAATACAGTAGATCAGAAAATAGGCATAGCAGCTGGAGGATGTGTCCATGCAGGCTCTGCGAAGGGAAGCAGGTCAGGTCGTGACTGAAGGGACATCTATCCCCGCTACTGCATAGTCTAGTGGTTGCAGCCCAGGACTAAGGATTCAGGGGGTCTGAGTACTAGTCCCTGTTTGGCTAAGACTGGGGGACCCTGGACAACTCAGTGTCCTGTCCTGTGCCACATATATCAGCATGGCATTGTGGGGAACCTCGCCTCACAGAGGAAGCTTCTGGACAAGTGAATGGTATCGCCAAGGAGAGCAGGTGAGTTTTGTCATTCAGCCCAATAGCCACCCCCAGGTTATTGTCTCCTTTGCTGCTAACTTCCAACAGCATTACAATACAGGACAGGGAAAAACCAGGGCTGCATTAGCAACATTAATTTTGCATGAAGTAAAAATACAAACAAGCAAAACCTTTCCAGGAGAAGTGGCTGGGGAGACCTGCAGGTCCCATTAACCTGGATCTTACTTGGGGTGGGAGTGGCTGAAGATTAAAAACAAAGTCACTGAGATAAGAAGTAACAGGAACTGTCATTCCTCCATGGGTGAATAATGCTCTCTCTACCCCCCTCTTGAAGTGCTGTCAGGACCTCCTTCTTCTCCACCCCACCCCTTAGGATGCCCACTTCTGGAGTCAGCAGAAGGCTGACCTAACCTTCCACAACTGAGGAACAAGAGACCAGATAAGGTAACGATTTTAAGGCCAGAAGGATTGTTACAGCCACCTAGTCTGGCCCTCCTGCTTAACACAAGGCAGTCAATTTAGTCCATAGCTTCTGGCTGAGTGACTACATCTCTTTTAGAAAGATCCCATCTTGATTTAAATACCGCAGACACTGGAAATGGCATGTTCTGGGCCCTTTGCTAAGGATTACACCATCCTTTTTTGGTCTATTTACACTGAAAGCACCAATACAGCAGGGAAAAAGTGCCACAGTATAGCTGGGGGAGAAACAAAGGTGTAGCCATGGGCCCTGTTCTGTAACCACAGGTACAGCCCAGCTACATCTGCCACTAGTGTTTCTGGGGTCTCAGTAACACCTTTAAGGGAGGCCACTTTCTCCACACACTGCCATGCAGCCAGGGCTGCCCCACTACCCCTAAGGAGCCACTTAAGGAAGCAGAAAGAAACCAGAGGACTTTAAATGGAAATTTACTTTGGTCTGCTGCCAAAAGGCAGCCTCCAGCCTCCCCCACTCCAAGGCTCTGAATGGCTGGACTCCAAAGAACAAGAATTACATCCTAAACTCTGAAAGTCATCGCTGTGTATAGCGTCCTTATGCCCTACACTACCCCCCCCCCCGACCTCGTGAGTGTGTTTGGCCAGGCACGGGAGCAGGGCCAATAGGCAGCACCTGGTTAACATGCAGCACCTGTTCTCAGCCCCACACCTGACCAAAGTCCTGTGTGAGTCAGAGCTGGGGAAGCTCTTCAGTCTCCAGCTCCCTGCATTCCCAGCCTGCTAGAGGGTTGAGTGGGGGAGGAAAAATAAGGCTATGTTGTCACCGCAGGGATAGCCTGACTGACTGGGGTGAGGGTCAGCCACCCCCACAAAAACACACCTGAGCTACTGGGTCCTGACTGGTGCAGGACTCACTAGTGTGTCACTGAGACTCCTGAGGGCACAGCCCTTAGCTCTGCATAGAGCTGAACTGCTTCATGGCTCTTTCCCAGTGATTTGCAGGGGAGCTTGTCTGCCCTTCTGGGCACAAGGCAGAAAACTGTGGGATGGGCCAGGAGGACATCGCACATAGCAGTTTAGCCTGCATGCTGGCAGCAAAGTGGGTGCTTTACTAACTAGAGTGCAACAGAAGCCCAGCTCTAATCTCCCCTGGCTCCTTTCCCCCCAGCCATGCAGGGCAGCTCAGAGAGAAAGTACTACCCAGCCCAGATAAGAGTTTTGTTTGGGGACAGTAGGAGGCTCAGCTCAGGGACAACACCCACGTAAGAGCTGCAGCTAACTTTTCAGTCGGGACAGACCTCAGATGTTACCAATTATTCCAGGACCTTGAGGCTGTTTGTTAAGCATATAGAAACAGCTTATTGGGAAACCCGTAAGTCAGGAGGGCACGTGTCGCTGAACAGAACAGCCCTGTCATGTGGCTGTCCCATGTTCCACTGCTGGGAGAAAAGTCTGCTGAGCATTTCTCAGCCACAAATACAAAAAGCCCCATGTGTAAGCTGGGATTAGCCAGGTCAAGGAGTAGCCAAGTTCTCTGGCTGCTGGCTAATGGGTTCTCATCACTCTATCATGTCACCTTCTACTCTGATAGTGTCTGTGGGCCACATTCTGCCCATCCGTGGCACCTATGCCTGGTGGCTATCAGAGGCTATCAGCTTCAAACTCCCCCCATCCTCCTGCGAATGGCAGTGTCTGTCACATATACCCAAGTGTCAACAGCAGTGATGGCTACAGGGAGACTCAGGTGCTGTTTGTTTCCAGCCAGGGCACTGCCCAAGGGAACAGTTTCTTTCTCTTATTTTTTACAGGTGTTGATTGCCTTTGTATGGCGGCAGCAGCACACCAAGGCCCTGTTCAGGAGGATCTATGCTGAGTGTTGGAAATGCACAGCAACCCAGTCCCTCTCCTGTTACAGAGGGTCACTGGTTGCACAGGCGAATTCAAAGGCATTCATCAGCTCAACCCAGCTATTGAAAAATCATGTGGTTTCTGAAATCATATTCTGGGCCCTTTGGAATGAGATCTCTGGAACTGCCTCCACTGAGCAAGCACAGACACCTTTGGCTTGATTATGTCCTGCAACCCGGTTTCTGCTCCTGAACTGATAAATTAGGTTACAGCAGCTCTTAGAATGGAGTAAAGGAAGAAACATTGCCCACATCCTCAGCATCCTGGACAGCTCAGAGACATGGGATCTGTTTCCAGGGCCTCTCTCCCTGAGTGAAAGGGCAGGCAGAGCCTGGGATGCCCCTCTGCTGTTCCAAACAAGAAAACTTGGGCTCCTTCCTCCTGCATTTACATAGGGTGAAGTGAGACAGCCCAGTCTTTGAAAGACAGCCGCAGAAACAGGCTGGTAGCTCCAACTAGTGGCTGACAGGTGATGGGTGAGTGCTGCCATCCAGCAAGGTGACAATGTGCTATGGCAGGGATCTGCGACCCAAAAGATAAGAAGAGTCATTATTAAATATTCCTTCAATAACCAAGTGTTTTGAGAGTTGCAGTGGGTGTAACCCTGTGGTATGGGGTGGGGGGACCTAGGCCAGGGTGCCTGTTCCAGGGTCCCCACATGGGAGGGAGCCTGGAACAATGAACAGACCCCATGCAGGGTCTCTCAGTGGCAGGGTGAGCCTGGGGCCAGGAGCCACAAGGAGGCAGCCAACAATCCGCATGTGGCTCCGGAGCCGCAGGTTCCAGGCCCATGTGCTAAGGGGAAAACCGGGTTTTGAGAGAAGCCAGTCTGAGAAAAATTCCCAAGTCCAAGCTGGTTATGTGGTGTGCTGGGGCTGGAGAGGAGCTGTGCAGGCACCACCTGGTTCTTGTGGAAGGGAGCTGCCTGCTGCTGTTTCCAAGACTATAGGGGACACAGGAACTTTTCTGTCATTGTCCCTGAGAAGCTACAGGACTCCTTGTTTGTCTTCAGAGTTCTTCTGCTCCCCCTTCGAGGGCTCTGGTAACGCTGAATGGGAAAGAGCTCTAAATTGCCCTATTTCTTCCTCTACCACTCTGTAGACCCGTGGCAGCTGAATGAACGCATATAGTCACAATTGGGCCCCTCTGGCCTTTTGGTAGCACCTCGTCCTTTGCTGGTCCTGCCACTGGAGTCTCTGACATCTTGTCTTTTCAGTCTCTTCTAATGATGTCACCTCTCCTGCTTGCTACAGCTGGGGCCGGATTAATGCAAGGGCTTTAGGGGATGCAGCCCTGAGCTGGAGGGGCCACCCCACAACAATCCAGGTTCCCTGGGCCAGTGTCCTCTGACAGGCCCCAGGCTCTGGCACAGCAGTCTGACAGCACTCTAAATGCTGGCACACTGCTGGCCCCTCTTCTTCCCACCCCACCCCAAGTTCTGGACCTGCTGGGGCAGGCAAGCAGCTCAGAGGTGGGGAGAGAGTGCTGCGGCTGTGGCCTCTGGCCCAAGCAGGCACTCTGCACCAGGCCCCAGTGGTAAATACTGGTTCACTCCATCTTGACAGCTGTCCCCCAGGCACCCTCAAAACCAGCCAGGCCCCGGCGCTGAGCACTGGCCTTCTTCACACAGCTGGTTGGTCTGCTGGGCTCCAAAGCTAGAGCATCTGAATGGTGCCCTGCTCCCAGGCTGCCCACTGCCTCGGTGGGATAGGCCCCAGCATTGGGGGAGACCTCTGGGTGCCATAATCTGACCCTGGCAAAACCGTGATCCCCTCTCCTTGGACATTGTGTATGATTGAAATCCAAACTTCCCCAGGTGCTTTCTTCACATCAGCTTACAGAGCACTCTTCCAAGTATATCACTGAGGCCTTTTCCCCACTCTGGGAATCCTGAGAGAGGGCACCATCTGTTCCAGAGCTTATCCCATTAAGTAGAAAGAGGCTGAGCTGCTGTTATAGTGGGACATTTGTCTCTTCTTTCCCCCTCGTGCTTCACTGGACTGGGAGACAGACCCAGAGTCTTTAGTTCCTGGGAGATGAGACAGACAGAGACTTTCAGCTAATTCAGCATTGTTCTAACAAAGCAAACACGTCAGCTCTCAGGCTGGAGCCTGGTTTGCCAAGGTTCAGTGCAGGGCCAAGTGCATGAGAGCATGAGCTGTGAAGGCCAGATGCAACGTGAAGGAGTCCTGGGGCGTGGGGAAGCAGGGGCCTCTTCACACCATGCTGGCTTCCCATTCTCTGGGCACTGGGAGTGCTGCCAAGGTAGCTAGCTCTGTGGCAGTGGTGGCTTTTGGGGTAGGCGAAGCAGGCGGTCACCTAGGGCCCCAAGAAATATGGGGACCCATCCTCAATTTGGTGGACAGAAATGAAAATTATAGAAAAAGATAGAAATTGTTCCTAACTAGCAGAGCTCGTAGGGCTGGAAGCATAAGCACTTTTCACTCTTGGCTCATCAAGGCAAGCTATCATTAGGATCTGTGCTTCGTCTGAATTGCAGATTTCACCATTATCTGCCCATCACCTTCGCATTGACATGCTAAAAAGGAAGGAGCAAGCAATAGATAGCACAATAGCAGAACTTTTCCAGAGGCCTCAGCTTTTAATTCCTCAGTGTGGCCATTTTTTCTGCCTTTTTTTAATGTTGTGAAATATTACTTTTTCCTTTTCTTTTTTACCTGTTCTTTTGCCGTTTCCTTTGATTTTTGTCACAATTTTTACTTTGGCTTTAGTTAGCTCAGGTTACTAGGTAGGTCCATATAGGCTGCTACATATAAATACAGTGCTGCCCTTAGGCAATAATTACACCTGTGATATGTCTGTGCTGTATGTCTTTCTTTTGGTAAGTAATTTTTTAGCTTCTTCTGTACTTACTATTTAATATTTTTGAGGGGGCCAGAGTCTTATAAACTTGAGTACTCACTGAAATTTGGTGTTTTTCATTTCACACTAGAAACCTTCTTTTTACTTATTTTTATTTATTATAATTATCTGTATTAAATGTCTAGTGCACATAACCCCAAGCCTATATGAAAAATCTGTAAGATTTAAATGCAAAAAGTTTAAATGTGCTATTTGTTAGTTTTGATTCACCACTTCTATTTATTAATGCTCATACTTTTTTAAAAGTTCATTTTAACTTTTTAGTTCAGCATTAGCTGATTTATGTTAAGTGAAAGATGATCAACTTACAAGCTTCATGATGGGAAGATCTTTAAAAATATCATACCCAAGAATAATTTATGAGGTCCAAAGGGATAGTCATGTTAGTTCGGTTCAGAAAAACAAACAGGGAGTCCTGGGGGGGTGGTGGTGGGTGGTTAGAGGTTCAGGGGGGAATGGGGGCCAATAGTGGACCCTTTAGGGGGCCCCACAATGGGCCTTCGCCTAGGGCCCCCAATTCCCTAAGGCTGCCTCTGCTCTGTGGTGAGATGCAGGACTGGAGACCCAGGTCAGGAGGTGAAAGGCAGACGTATGTGTGAGTTGACGGGTAGCTGAATCTCTGTGAGCAGAGGAGTGCAGGAGCATCAGCGACTGGGTTGATGGAAGAGGGAAGTGAGAGCAGCCCAGAGTTTTACCCTGCTTGCACAGTTAGAGTAAACCCCATTAGCTGACCTAGGGCACACTTTGGCTTGCCCCTGCCCACACTTGCCCTTGTGCAGGTCAGCACGGAAGCAGCTACACAGCTGCTGAATCAGGGCTGGCATTCGGAGTAGAAACATGGTCTCAATAAGCAATGCTTCAGCAGTAAAGTCTCAGTTAAGCAGGGAACAAATCACCAGAACTAGGAAATCAAGTCAACATGGAGTGACAATGAAATCACCCCTCCTATTGCACCTAGCTGCTCTCACTGGTGTCAAGGCCATTATTGGTGGGCAGATCCTGGCTGCATGACTGGGCAGATATGCAAGGTATTTCTTCCTGCCAGTCACCTAGATTCAACAGAATGTCTGGCTCCAAGCAGGATGTGTGGTTTCCTTTTGCAGTGTGCTGACCTTCCTTGCACAGACAGGGAGATCAATCAAGGCCGGCGACGCCCAACACCTGCAATGCAAAGCCAGGACATGCTAGCTGGCAGAAGCTGGCAAGCCACTATTCCAGGATTTCCAGGAAACACAAGGGAAGAGCAGCAAGGGAGACAGGATCAAGATGAAGAACAGCTGGTGTAACAAGCAGGGGAGGGATGAATTCCAAGTCTATGACCTTTTCCTTTGCCTCAGTGTTGGCCTTCTATACAGGGGTGATACAGAACTGCTTGAGATAACTGAGCCCAAGGCAGACTGCAGGCGAACCTCGTGGTACTGGCTGATAGGCAGCAGAGTGGCAGATCAAATTCAGTGTTGATAAATGCAAACTAATGAACATTGGAAGGCATAATCCCAGCTATCCATATAAAAAGATGGGGTCTAAACTGGCTGTTACCACTCAAGAAAGAGATCTTGGAATCAGTGGATAGTTCTCTGAAAACATCCACTTAGTCTGCAGTGACAATCAAAATACCCAGCAGAATGCTAGGAATCACCAGGAAAGGAACGGAAATAAGACAGAAATAAAAAAAGAATTGCCTCTCCATAGATCCATGGGACACCCACATCTTGAATATTGCATGTGGATCTGATTGCCATATCTCAAGGGAGCTATATTGAAATTAAAAAGGGTACAGAAAAGGTAACTAAAATAATTAGGTCTATGGAACATCTTCCATGTGAGGAGAGATTAATAAGACTAGGACTTTTCAATTTAGAAAAGAGATGATCAAAGGGAGGGATATGATAGAAGTCTATGGAATCATGACTGGTGTGGAGAAAGTTAATAGGGAAGTGTTATTTATTCCTTCTGGCACAAAAATGAGAGGTCACCACATTAAGCTGATAGGCAGCAGCAGGTTTGAAAAGAACAAATGGAAGTATTTCTTCACACAATGCATAGTCAACTTGTGGAACTCCTTGCGAGTGGATTCTGCAAAGGTCAAGACTATGACAGGATTAAAGAAAGAACCATCAATGGCAATTAGTTGGAATAGGCAAGGGCTGCTGTTGGCCAGCGAGTTGGATCACTTGATGATTACCTGTTTTATTTGTTCCTTCTGAGGTGCCTGGGACTGGCCCCTGTTGGAAGACAGGATATGGGGCTATATGGACCATTGGTCTGACCCAGTATGGTGTTCTTATATAAGGTGTAAAGTTGGGGGTGGGAGAGTCCTTATTGGGAGTTGCAGAGTTACAATCTGCAGGCTCACTGTGAGCAAAGCATCTGTTGCATTCTGGGAACCTTTTGACTTTTCTGTCCTTGCTTAGGGGAGCCTATTTTATGCCAGTCCCTCATCCCTCTGAAGCTGCTGTTATTCCAAAGGGTTTGTTGGTCTTCATTTCCAGGAATGAGAGTGGCTCCCTTCTAAGACACAAGACGGCAGTCCTATCTCCCTTCTGTCTGTGGCGCACTTCCTTCGCCAGGACTTGGGAGGGAGTCTACAGCTGCTTGACAAGATACCTACAGTGGGGGAATTCTCTCCCAAAGGTTTTATGGTCACTGTATGTCTGCTCCAGCAGTCCAAAGGAGTGGGAGAAAAGCAGGATATCTATCTCTTCACTGGCCAACAACCAAGAACAAAAGTGACTCACTGGGCACATGGGCAGAAGGCCAGCTGGCAGCTGACACTTCTTACCATGACAGCACTTTAACACTTTGCTATTATGAAGAGCTTGCAGGAGCTCCATAGTTAAGGCCGTAGTCAGCTTCCATTCAAAAGCACTTTCTCAACATTGCCCTGCCGTAGCATTTTGTCTGGAACGAGAAGTTTGGCCTAGCTAGAAATTTACTCTGAAGCCTCAGGAAAAGTCATCAGCCAAGTCTAAGGAGGATTTAACATGTCATTTTTGAGTTTCAGTTAACTGCCTTGGTTTGAAAATGTTACTTGTATGATCTTCCCCTAGCTCAGAAGTGGCTTGTTTCTGCCCCTGCTGGTTTTCCAGAGTTCCTCTCTTGAAACTCAGGTGTGGGCTCCATTTGAGGAAAATAGGATGGAATTTTGTTTGTGCAGTGCCAAGGGCCGTGGGGCCCTGGACCACAGCAGGGCTCCCAGTTTTATGATGATAAAATAATAATAAATCATAATAAAATGGGCCATGATTTTGTTCTGGATTTATAAGGCCAAATCCATATATCAATGGAAGCTGTGGAAGTTGGTTAGATCTGATTTCTTCTGTCTGTCTGTCTGCTGGGTGCTGTGCACACAGAAAGGAAGACAGCATGTTTTCCCTAAGATTGTTATAATAAATCTGTCTTTTCCTGTCCAGATACTCCCTGAGGCTGTAACCTTGGTACTAACATTAGCTTGGACCCTTTGTTCCATCCCTAGTTTCTTTGCCAAGACAGCTTCATGCCAAGCTGATGCTAAATGCTGATAGGCTGATGTGGTGTCTCCCCTCTATTTTTAACAGGATGGAGGCAATTTATTTCTATAGAATTGCTTGTTTCTCTGCTGTGTCATTTCTAGCTGCTTTATTTTCTCCTGACAGCTTCCTTCCTTGAAACAGTGAGTCTACCTTTCCACAGCACACAATCTGGACTGTTAGCTGTGTCCCCTCAACTAACCAACTGGGTGCCTTTCACACTGCTTTGCTGTGAGAACAACCACTCCTGATCTGTTTCCACACTGCCTCTCACATGCAAAATCACTTCCAGCTGAATAATGTAAGTGTTTCTAGTCAGTCACTCCAGAATTGTACTACAGAGTGACACCAACAAACTCCCGGTCTCAGATTCATCTCCAGAAAGTTGCATCTTGTACCTCCCTACTCTTTCCTTCTGCACAGTACAATCTCCTAAAAAGCCTGTCATTTCATTAACAGAAAATTACTTGCATAAGCCTTGTTATCTCAAATAGAGCTTCCCAAACATTTCAGTCTGGTTTAGATAAAACAGTTAAACAGAAAGCCAGATTTTAAGTGATTACAGATAAAAAGGTTTAAAAGTCAGGACTGGTTACAAAGAAATACAAGGCAAAATGCAGTCTAATATCTAACTTAACAAGCTACAGGAATTCAAATGGAATGCTTGTCTCATCACATGTTTTTAATGCTTGAACTCTCAGAAGCCCTACTTTTACCTCCCTGTCTGCCAAGGCCCAGGTCTGAGACACCATGTCACAAACTCCCAAAATAAGAGACACAAAAAAATAACCATACAGGAGACTTGAAGTGCTGTGAATCCCTCCCTCTAGTGTCAGTGATTCCTTCCAAGACCTCATTTCCATTCTCTGTTGCTCATATTGGCAACAACAGAAGTTGGAAAGATACCACAAATGTGCAGACTGTAGGTAACACTGAAAATTAATAATATCCCTCAAAATGAGGCACATTAGAAAGACATGGCCCTCCTCTTACTCCAGGGTCCTGACGGCTACATTGTTATTTACTAGTATATAGGCGCATGGGGTTTCAACCATCTGGAACCCTATGTAATAAGTTAGGACCACTGGAGAATGAGCTTCCATCTGGGTAGCCTAGTTTCATGTAAGCAACTTTCATTTTCATCTCACCCAAACATTCACCCAAAACAGGGCCATCTGGCATGTATCCCAACTGCACAGAGAGATGGTTTGCCTTCAAGGACAAGCATTGGGCTGGAAGGTGCCTTACTTCATTGCCTCTGTCTTTGGAAGTTGCCTTTGGCCACAGCTCTCAAGATTCAAATGTGGGGACTTGGCCATTAGGATGTGGGGATGGGAACCCAAAGGAGAGAGTCAGTGTCAGGGAGTAGCACAGGAAGAGACAGAAGTCTTGGGTGAACCTGGGTTCCTGTCAGTCATTCGCAGTGAGACTCTTGAAGTCTCATGCTGGACTGAAGCGAAATGAGATGGGTGCAGAATGAGACTCGGTGGCTTCCCCAGAAAGATTCACCGCTGTGGTGACACCAACCTGCCTGACCAGACCTTTCTTTTGGCCACTCCAGACCTGACCCAACCTACTGATGGGAAAAGACCCCAAACTTGTGGGCACTTCAAGAGCGCCTCAGTCCTAGTGTGTGAGATACAGGCACCTGACCAGGGCTGTAACTATCACAGGGCAAAAGGGGCAAGGCCCCAGGTGCCAATTTGAAAGGGTGTTAGACCCTTTCCTGGCACTGCACATTCCTCAGGGAGATGTGGAAAGTGTTCCCCGCTCAGCTTCAGCTGTGGCGGGGCAGGGAACCCCTGCTCGGCTTTACAGCCATAGCAGGGAAAGGGAAACCTCACCCGGCCCCGACCACAGCAGGGGAAGGAGCTCCCAGCCCAGCTCTGGCCACTGCAGGTGAAGGGGTTTACCACCCAGCTCTAACAGTGGCAGGGGAAGGGGTTCCCCCCCCCGGCGCTCTAGCCACAGCAGTGGAAGGGGTTCCCTGGCCAGCTCTGGCCACTGGGGGAGGGGGATGTATAGGCCCTGGATCGGGGCCAAGGTGGAGGGGGGCACCTTTGGGGCTGTTTGCCCTGGGCACCAATATCACTAGTTACAGCCCTGCACCTGACAACAAAAATCAACTTCCCAACCTAATTCCACCACTGCACCCAACCAGCACTCTCCCTGGGTGACACCCCACTGTCCTGGAAAACTTAGATGCTAGGGGTACACCTTGTGCCACACTGAGAATGGTAAGAATCAGGAGCCCAGGCACCCAGAGGAATCTATGCCTTGACTGACCTTCCCTCCCGCTCCTCTGTGTGGCATTGCTGGTGTGGCCAACATCTCTTTCTTGTTTACCACTCACCTCCTTCTTTGCTCAGCATGGCACATGTAGCTCTCTCCTGCACTTACATGAAGTACCTGGACCCCACAAATGGTCAGTTTCTGCAACTTCAGCATTTTCCTTTTGACATCCAAATGTGAAAGAAAGTCCTGAGAAGAAAGGTGTGTGGTCAAAGAAAGGAGAAAAAGTCTGTACTATTTCTAGCTTCCTCCTAAAACCAGCCCCACCCCCTGCACATACAACACATCCACACTCTGCTTCTAGCTAGACATTGTGTATATAGAGTGAGGTAGGGGCAAACTGTAGCTCATAAGCTGTGTACAACTCGTACAGTTAAAGTGTGGCTTGCAGAGCCCTCTATTTGCCCTCATTCTCCACCTACCAGACTGGGGTGGGGAGCTTAGAGCTTCTGCCCCATGACAGGGTGGTGGGACTAGAGGATTCTGCCTAGTGGTTCTGGAGGCTCAGTAAATTTGGCCACCCCTGATACAGAGCCAGAGACTTCTACCCACCCTGGGAGAAGGCATGACTGATGCTGGATTTTCTGTTCTTCCCTTGCAATATCCTTGGCAAAGTCACTGTTGAATGAATTACATGACTAGGTTTGTGAAGGGAGAGCAATGAGCTGTGAATATCTTGGCTAATTCCTCCACTGCAGACACAGCAGCAGGTTCTGTGGACTTACTCCAAAAGTGCCACAGTCGGCTTGAACGTGTGGTGATGGGCTCATTGTGGCTAACGGCAGGAGCTGCCACTGGTTGAACAAAATAAACTGCTGAATCCCAGATGTTACCCTCTTTCCCTGTGTTCCTCACCAGTGGGCACCCAACTGCCCTTTTCTAAACCAATTAACACATTATCTCCCCATCACCCAACCCAGTCACCTCTTTTCCTGGTGCCATTGGCTTCCATGTCTGGGGCACTCCAATGCCTGATGTCTATTTTCATCAAGAGCTCTTTCCCTCTATCTCACTTCTTTCTTGTGTCTCCATTCCCTCTCTTACTTGCTGTCCATATGGAGACTAGCAGGAATTCTCCAGTGCAGTTCTGATTTCCTTCAGGGAAGAGCTGCAAGATGAACTGAAGATAAGCAGTAGAAAAACTTTGCATCCTAGGTGCCTCACAAAGCACGCAGAATCATGAGAGCCAACATTTGTTTTTAAAAAGCATTGTAGGCCAGGAATGTGGGTGAGCAATCTAAAGACTTGGGGAAGCCAAAAGGAAAACCTAGTCTGGCTACCATGATGCCTCAAATATTAAAATTCATAAATATTAAGGCCAAAAGAGTGAGATTATATCTTTTATTGAACCAGCTTCTGTAGGCAGAGAGACAAGCTTTTGAGCTTACTCAGAGCTCTTCCTTGGATCTTCCCCTCTGTGTAAGCTTGAAAATGGTCTGTTACTTACCAGTAACTATCCTTCTTCGAGATGGGCTGCTCGGATTCATTCAGTAATAGGTGTATCAGTTGCGCAGTGCACGACTGGTCAGAAAACTTTTTGCGCTAGCCTGTCAGGAGAGGGCTGGCAGCCACTGCCCCCCTGCCACTCCGTGGCTATATATATGGCCGCCGCCCAGCCCCTCCTCAGTCCGTAAAAGTCACCAGCTCCGAGTCGTGGGTACGGAGGGAGGGTTGTGAATGAATCCGAGCAGCCCATCCCAAAAGCATCTCGAAGCCAAGACCCAAGCAATTGGTAATATAAATCTGTTGAGGCAAGAGAGCCAAGTATTCTGGCCCTAACATTATATAAAGTGCGATAATTGCGAGGGGAATTAATGTGATCTCAGAGCTCTCAGTCTACCAGTGGCAGATACAGGACACTGCAAGAAGCAAGGGAAAAGGGAAGAGATGAGAATGCAACCCTCTTACAAGTCCACCAGGGTAAGGCACAGGGAGGCAAGAAACGAGAGACGACTGCCTATTAAGACACAATACCTGAATGGTCAACTTAAATCAACGTAAGGAGACGAGGGTGCATCACCACAGCAGTAGCAATGCAGTGGCTGGCCGTGTTTGAGGCATCCCACACCACTGTAAGGGCATTGCATGAAGTCAAGGCACTTTCCTTGAAGGCATCCTAATTCCCCCAGTGTTCTTGTGGGAGGAAGTTGCTAAAACTCTTCATAACATTACACAGATCTAGGGAACATCTACTGACGGTTAGCCATTTGCCACAGACGCAGAGGCGAGGGAACTTGGCTACAAGAACAAATGCCATAGAGCAGGACAGGAGTCTGGAACATGGATTCAGAGGCCTCAAGTGGGCCTCGAAAAACATTCTCCATGGCCCATGGCACCGGGATTGTTTCCAGTATTTGCGACATCGATGCATGCAAGGGCCTCAGTGACGCGGACCTAGCGTCAGCTCACACCCTCGTGATAGGCAGAGCCTAAGGACCCCAGTACAGGGGTTGAAATCCCACTGTAGTGTGAGGACCAAAAGAGGAAGATCTCAAGGATCTAGGACATAGGGAAGGGATAGTTCCATCAGACAAAGATGGAGTGAGGGTACGTCACCATGGTAAGGTGCATCCTCGCCCCCGCCTTTCGTCTGTACCCTTTTCCTCTTTTTTTTTTTTTTTGAGCCACTAGGGAGGGAGTAGGAAGACCATTGGTGAGGGTCACTTTGGCTCGCTGATATCTCATGTCACTACCTGGTATTTCAGAGACAGAACTGGTAGCATGTTCCCGTTGTCTGTTGCAGAGATCTCGTAATCAGCTGGCACAGACAACATATGTGTGCTGATATAACAGCTATTAGCGCTGGAGGAGACCTGGTGGGAGGTGGGGGGTGCCAGAAATTACTGCCCAAAAGATCCCAGGAGCAAAAAAATGGAAAACGCCAGGAGGGGTAACCGCAGCACTATGGGTACCTTAAGGACAAGTGATCTATTGAGCAATGCCCAGCTGGGTGAACAGACCCACGAGGGGGAGGAAACCACATAGACAAGCGTCCATAACAAATATTTACAAATGGCCTCCAGGTTAGTATTGGAAGGACCATCAGAGTCAGGATTGGGTGGGAATTCATCCCACGTGGGGAAAGAAAAGGCGGGTGGGCGATAGACAACCCAGGCCCAGTTACGAGGAAAAACGGGTAGAGTCTTGGGTGTCACTGAGCCTGTTCTGTCAGAAGACTGAATGGTTGGCTCCTAAGTGCGTTCCCGGCACCCATAAAGTGCCCACTGAGAGGTCTTCGGTCACTTCCTTCCAATCGCAAAATGTCCTTCTGAGGACTAAGGGACAAAGCCCTGGGTCATGGGAGCTCAGAATATCCCAAACTGCCTAGTGAAACAGCACCTGTGGCCGACCCAGAGGTCCAGGGCTGTAAGATTAGGGAAGCAGAAAAACTTCAGTCCAGCTAAGAAGTAAGAAACTTCCCTTTCCAACCTGAAAAAGAAAGGGGAGAAGGGGAAGGCTGAACCAGAGGTTCTACAGTGATGAGAGGCTCTCAAGCATGCTAGCCCCAAGAACTGGGGACAGGCTGACAGGGGATGCAATTGTGGAAGGAGCTGATAAACCCCGGAGGCCTCTGATTTGGATAATGAGTATGTGAACCAAGGGGCTTACCATAGGGCAAAACAGCAACTGCCGTCTCGATTCAATGCCTGGGACGAGACGACGCCAAGTCAACTGGCCCCGTGAACCCGGGGGAGAGCAGGCTGGCCCGGAAAGAGGAGGAAATAAGTACACTGGACCTCCCAGACAACCGCTGGTCAGGGGAGGGGATGTTTTGTGTCCCCTATTGCCTATGCCTATTAACCCAAGCTCAGTGCGGATCACCCGAGCACGGACTTGTCAGTGCTTGGTACCTATTGATTGTGAGACGCAAAGCGGAAAAGGGGTATCTCTGGAGGGGAGAAAAGAAAGACTACCTTTGGAGCAGTATGAAGGGAAAACAGCCTGAGGAGCTCCACTCAACCATAAGGAGGAGAAAAACACCCTCCAGGAAAAGGGGAGGGTAGAGTTTCAGAAACCACTCGGGAAAAAAAACCCTCTGGACTTCAGGACGTGAGAGATGCAGGGGACCAGAACTACGGCCTTCTTGGTTAACCAACAGTGTGTTCTCTTAAGGAGGAGAGAGAGTGGTGAGGGAAGGAATCCCTTCACTCTAACCCCGGGGAGCTTTACAGAGGAATGCTGCTCCCTCCGATAATAGCAAAGACACCCTGGTGTTCACCTTGTATATCCACTAGAAGGAGCGAAAGGTGGCACCAAGTATGGAAAAGCGGGAGGGAGGCATCCCCTGCCAGTGGGGAAAACCAGAAAAGGGACAACAGGTGGCACAGGAAGAGGAAATAGTATCCTTCATCGGATGTTTCCTCCCAGTAGTCCCCAGGGGCAGATGAGATTGTGCCAAGGTCAGAGATAGTCAGTGATGCCTGTTTGATGATCGGGCCAACGGCCCATCAGCCAGAGAAGAAAGGTCCGGAGTAATAATGCATCTAGTGAGGCAGGGGGTATTCTCAGGAGGTCTCCCATCGCCCTATGGGGTCAGAGGATGGGCAAAGGGCCCTGAAGGGAGGAGACGCAAGTACTCTATCTCCCCCTCGCGGTCCCAGGCACTACCGAGCAATGCATCCGCCTCCACCGGAAAGAGAGCCTCGCTGTCAAAAAGGAGGTCAAGAAGGACCTGCTGGGAGGCAGGGGGCACCCTTACTTCTCTGAGCCAAGCTGTGCACCAGAGGGTCACAGTTGAGGCCATTGTGCAAGAAGCTGTGTCTACAGCATCCCAAGCCAATAAGAGAAGGTCTTGGGATGCTATCCTGCACTCCTCCAGGAAGGCGTCATAATCCTCCCTAGTTTCCTGTGGGAGTAGGTATCTGAACTTGTTCATTGATTCCCACACATCCATTATATATCTACCCAACAGGGCCTGGTTATTGACCACATGTAGCTGGAAAGCGGAGGAAGAATACACCTTCTACGTCAGAAGATCTAACTCCCTCGCATCCTTTGATGCCTGGAGGGGGTCATGGGAAATGTGTCCTGGGCCTAACGCCGCTTCCACCACCCCTCGAGACAGTACCGGGTGGTGGGTGAGGGAGGGAAACTCCATTCCTGGGATCTGATATTTGAGACCCGCTGTGTCAGACACCGGGGGAATGGAACCTGGGGCTTGCCAGCGTGACAGGGTAAGATCCCAGACACTAGGGTGGAGGGGAACAGTGATGGGTTCAGCGGACATGAACACCAGGCCGAATAAGGTGTCAGCGGGCCCTTCAGGGGACTGAACCTACATCCCTGCATGGGCAGAGACACAGCGAAGAAGGTCGAAGAGTGCCATGACATCCCCTGTGTAGGAACAGGGCACAGGATTTAATGCTCTGGCCAGTGCCGAAGGAACCAGTGCCAAGCTGGGCAAAGCGGTACCATGAGGACCCGTCATGGTCTCTTGGGGAGACCATTCATGAGGCCGGGACCTATAAGGTGACGGTGCCAGAGGCTGGGGACAAGGCCATTTACTCCCCCTTAAGACACCCTCCTCCAGGCATGAAGGGAGGGAAACCTCTCAGGAACATGACGACGGTGCCGGTGACAGCAAAGTAATACAGTGCCGGGGGGAAGGCTCAACATTACTGGAGCCCTCATGCATGGGAGGTTCTGGTGTTGAGGAACTCAGCACTGAGACCAGGTACAGCGTCCAGTGCCGCTTCTGGGGCAACCAGACCCGCAAAGCGAGCACTGGGTTTACCCCTTTTCCTGACAGGTACTGGAGAGGGGGGTGTGGGCAATTACAGGAGCGCCTTCGCTGCCTCGAATGCCTCCCATGCAGCAGGGAGCAGCACCAGCTCCCCCCGGTCCCATGGTTACCCCCGTGCAGGGGACCAAGATTGGCGCTGACGTCACAATACCAACACCGGTACCAAATCGGTCTTCTTGCGCTGTCTGTGGAGCGGCATTGAAAAGGCTCCAGTGCTGAGCCAGCACACGCTACCGTAGCTTCGGGGGTAGGCTGCCGCACTTGCCCTGAGGCCAACACATGGCCTTTGCTCTCTGTCTCTGATTGTCCTAGGCTTAAAGGACAGATGCAAAAAGCAGGAGGTGACCAAGTGGGCTTTCCCCAGGCACTGAAGGCACTTCGCGTGGGGGTTGTCCTGTGGGAAGGCCTTGCTGCAGGCCACACAAGGTTTGAACCCCGGCATGGTGGGTGGCGGAAGGAAGTGGTGTTGTTGCTCCGAAGCCGGATGCTCAGAAGTGCTCTTCTGTGAAACAATGTCCACGAAAAGGTGTTCCCAATCGAACGGATGGCTCATAAAAGGTAGAAGGCAGGCTGCTTCCATGATCACAAGGAGCGGGCTGTTCCACAAACCGTCGCTGAGGCAGAAAAAATGGAACTGAGGAGGGGCTGGGTGGCGACCATATATATATATAGCCACGGAGAGGGAAGGGGGCGATGGCCGCCAGCCTTCTCCTGACAGACTAAGGCAAAAAGTTTTCTGACCAATCATGCGCTGCGGCATGGATACACCTATTACTGAATGTATCCAAGCAGCAGTTGAAGAAGAACTCCTCTTCCTCCTCACCAGAAGTGGATTCAGTAAAATACATACTACCTCATTTTACCTCTCTAATATTGCAGGACCAACACGGCTATAACAACACTGCATAAGGTCAGAAGGGACTATTGTAGTCAGCTAATGTTTGCATAGTACAGGTCATAGACTTTCACCCAGTTATTCCTGCACCAAGTCCAATCACATGTGGATGAATTAGAGAATATCTTCTAGAAAGTCACCCAATTTTGTCTGAAGACTTCAAGTGATGGAGAATTTACCAAGTCACTTAGGAAGCTGTTCCAGTGATTAATTACTCTAACTGTTAAACATTTGTACCTTATTTCCAATTTGATTTTGCCTTGCCTCAACTTACAGACTCTGGATCTTTTTAGGCCTTTTTCTTTTTTAGCCTTATTTAGCCTGCAGAAGAGAAGACTGAGGGGGAATTCGATAGCAGCCTTCAGCTACTTAAAGGGATGCTTCAAGGAGGACGGAGCTCCGCTGTTCTCTGTAGTAACAAAGGACAGAACAAGGAGCAATGGTTTCAAGCTGCAGCTGGGGAGGTTGAGGTTGGATATTAGGAAAACTTTCTTACAAGAAGGCAGAGCCCTAATGTGGCGATCCACTGCCTGGGGCACATTCCAATCAGAAAGTGCCCCTTGCCATTAGCAGCGCTTGAGGCCGGGGCCACAAAATGTACCTTTTAAATGAGTGGCTCTATTGACCCACTCCAGCAAGCCTGGGGCATATTCCCATTTGCCCCGCCATAGTTACGTCCCTGCTAGGACAGTGTTGAAGTATTGGAATGGGCTACCTAGGGAAGTGGTGGAATCTCCATCTTTGGAGTTATTTAAGGCTCAGTCAGACAAAACCCTGGCACAGATGATTCAGTGAGAGTGGCCTGCTTTTTTTGGCAGGGGGTTGGACTAGATGACTTCGTGAGTAGAACCCTGCAAATATGCGGATATCTGTGGATAGCCACATCCGTAGATACAATACAGATATCCGCACACCATTTCTTGTGGATGCAGATAGGATACGGATCCATGTATTTGGATCCATGCAGGGCTCTACTCATGAGGTCCCTTCTAACCCTATGATTCTATGATTCTGCTAGATTAAAGAGTCCCCTGAGCACCAAAAATCTTTTACCTGTGTAGCTGTGATAATGATAGACTGGAGCGAAGTCACTTTCTAATCTTTTTGATCACCAAAATAAGCTACCTCATGACTCATTCATAAAACCGAAGGACTGTTAGGAAATACCACAGTAGAAAAGCAGAGTGCCAAGTTTTTCCCTGTGCAGCCCTGCCAACGCACTTTCATACTGACCTGCAGTGTCTCCTGCTGTCCTACTTCTGGCTCTGCCAATGGACGTTGATCCTGTGGTCCTTTACTAGTCAGGTTCGGGGATCCTCATACAGAACAATAAGCACCTTCCAGGCCAAAAATAATTTTTTATCTTCTCTGAACCCTCTATAATTTTCAGCATATTTGTTGAAGTATGGAGAGGTGGATACTACTGGAACTCTGGGAAGAGGGCAGATGTGAGCCCACCAACTGCTAATGGCTGCTCCTTCCCAGAGATGGCCTTAAGCCATCTGTGGCCCTAGGCAAAGGCCCACTGTGGGGCCCCCTACAGGATTCCCACTGGCAGCCCCAGCCCTCCTTGCAGCCCCAGCTCCTTTCAGCTACAGCCTCCCGCTTGCAGCCTCAGCACCCCGTCTAGGTCCCCAAACCCGCCACCTGCGGCCCCAGCTTCCCACAGCCACTAGTGCCCCACCACCAGTCCTGGCTCCAGCTGTCCGCCACATATCCTGCAGGATGACAGACCGACATGGCTTTTGGAATAGGTGAAGGGGCCCCTTACTGCTTGGGGCCCTAGACGGGCATCTGCTTCACCTACCCCAAAAGCTGCACCTGTGCCTCCCCCAGCCTAACGGGAGGAATCACTTGGCCTGGGACTCAACTGAATACAGAGTATGTGGGGGACAACTAATGAAAAACTGGAATGGGCATAGGGGCTAAAGGGTGAAAGAGAGGGCACCAGAAGAGGACACTAAACAGAGAACCCCAGACAGCACGCACTGATCCTTGAAAATATCTAGAAAGCCAGCAGACATTGCTCAGAGGACCTCTGTCCAAATACGTGCATAGATAGGAGAATGGAAGCAGGCCCTATACTCGCAAAGCACACCCTCAGTCAACTTCCCCTCCCTCGCACAATAGATGGCCACCTTGGCCAACCCTAGGAAGTTGATGAGGAGGTCCCTTGACTCTGTGGGGCCATGGATGGGGTCTGCGTAAAAGAACGTGCAGGGAGAAGTGCAGTCAGAACCTCAGCAAGTTCTCCCAAAGCCAGAAAAGGGGCCACAACCTTGCACACTCAAGGTAAATGTGCCAAGGCCTCCCTCATGCCAGAGAACGGGCAGGTGTTGGAGAGAGGGCTGTGGAGAGCCGGTAGCTAGGCTGTGTGAGGTTAACCTTGGATGACCTGACTAGCAATGGACACCAGAATCTAAGTCCCTTGGCAAACCCTTAACTAGACCAGCAGAAGATGCTGCAGGTCCGGGTGGCAGTGCATTGGTGAGGGCTGCACAGGGAAAGCATGGCATTGTGCTTTTCTGCCTTGGCCTTAGCCGACAGGCCTGCTGGGTTATGAAAGAACCAGGAGGCAGCATTTTTCCTGTCCAACAGCATGTGTCCCTCCACCCAGCTATGTCTGCTACCTAAGGTCTGGGTCTGTCCCTGTGTGTGCACAAGGCCTGCCCCAGCTCTTCCAGGGGGCTGCACCCCAGACTCTCCCCCAGCCCCAGGAGCTGTGGCCACGTGCGCTCCCAGAACACTGACACCCAGCAGAACACACCACAGCAGCCGCAGCGCACGCGCCAGGCCAGAGCGCTTATTGGTTGGCCGTGCGCATGCGTGCTAGGCGATTCCCGCCCTCCCTTCGCGTGCGGCGTGGGAGGAGGTTTGTCCCAGCCGCGATGCCGTCTCCTTCCGGCTCAGGATCGCCGCCGGGGCGGCCCGGAAACGGAAGTGCCGCCGCAGCTGGGCGGCCGCGTGCGTGAGGAGGCGGATGATGGCGGCCCGGGGCTCTGGGAGGCGAGGAGCGGGGTCTGGCGGGCCCCGGGGGCCGGACCCGCAGGAGGAGCCGCCGCCGCCGCTGCAGGCCGTGCTGGTCGCGGACAGCTTCAACCGCCGCTTCTTCCCCGTCTCCAAGGACCGGCCCCGGGTGAGAGACGCCGGCGGGACCCTGCCCCTCCTCCCCCACCGCCGGGCGGGAGCTGCCTTCCCCGGGGCCCGCCTCTCCTCCACCGCCCTTGGCGGGAGAGAGCCGGACCCCTGCCCTGTCCCGTCCTGCTGCTTGCCCCCGTGGAGATGGGGCAGGATCAGGTCCTCCTGGGATAGGGTTACCAGCTGTCAGGCAAAAGCAGAACATGTTCATTTTACTTGCACGTCCTCCGTCCCGCAGGCATTTTAAAAACACATTATTTTATCTGGCTTTTTATTTACAGGGGGTGAAGTATGCTGGAACAGCCCAGAACTGTCTATTTTTAGGGGGAAGCGTTCCAGGGCCCCCTAAAAACAGAAGAATATTACGTTAACATTACATTTTCTCCCTGTGGTTTCCAGCGTCCTTCTTTTTGTGCTTCCCTGTCAACCTTTCCCGGCTTTGGGATCTGGTAACCCTATCCCAGGATCAAGCCCGGATTTCACCTCCTTGCCCCACCGATGCTGCTGCATTGGTCTGTGTGATCAGTGGGGTGGGATCACCCCGGGGACCCCCCGAAGCGTCAGAGGAAGGGGAAGCCCCTGGAGTGCTCTGAGCCCGAGGGAACGGCAGGGGCTGGGGCGGGGAAGGACCCCTGGTTTCGGCTCTGTCCTTGCTTCACACTGGATTTCGGGCCGTCTCCCTTCTGCTGCCCAAACCTCAACTTAGCTGTCTGGAAAATGGGAGTTGGGTATTGTATTGTATTGTATTGTACGTAGAGCTCTCCGCGGCTAGAAACACATGGATCTGCAACCTATCTGCATCTGTGAGAAATGGTCTGGGGATATCCACATTGCATCCAAGGATGCAGTTATAATGTGGTTGTCTGTGGGAGTGGGTGGCTCTGCTTTTCTGCAGAGTTCTGCACAGATAAAAATGCACAGATGTGTATCCACAAGAAATATTTCATGGGTATTTGTTTCACATTTGTGGATATAATGTGGATATCTGCAGATTTGCAGGGTTCTACTGATATCTGTGGTGTGAAGGATAGTGAATATTCCTAAAGCTCTTTTGAGAACATCTGAGCAGTGTTGGTTTGGGTTATTCTTTCATAGTAGCATGTGATGGGGGGGGGCTGATTTGGTACGTGCAAGTTTAAAGCACTCACCATCTTCTAATCTGGTTGTTTTTTACATAACTTAGTTCACAAGAATATGTTTCCTCTATGGGGAACGCTCATTTTGCTTCTCAGATAGTAACCAAACTGGCTTTGCTAGAAGGACCAGTAGTTTGCCAGCTCAGGGCTAATTGCTACTCTGATACTATAATTTAAAGTCAATAAACAGCTGAATAAAAAGATACTGCATCATGTGCTTAAAGTAGCCATGCTCATACAGTGTTCAGGAGGGACCCTGCTACACAAACCATGCTATTACCAGGTCTGTGATCCTCCTGGTGGAGGGACAGATCCCAGAGATGAAAACTGCCATTACATTGTTCAACACAAAAATATTTTTATTCCTGGTGGAAACAGTTGGAGATGTTTTTTAGTTTACTGAAATTTAGATTATGCAAGAGAAGACTGAGAGGTGTCTTGATTACAGCTTATTAACGCTTTAATAGTGCTCTTTCATCTGGGAGAGAGAAACAGAACAAGAACCAATCACTGGAAGTCGAAGCTAGAGAAATTAAAATGAGAAATAAGACACACATTAACAGTCAGGCTGATCAATTAATGGAAAAAAAAAAACCTGTCAAGGGAACTTATGGTGTCTTAAAATCAAGACTGCACCCCTTTTTGGAAGATGGGCTTTATGCATACACAAGTTATGGACTCAATATAGGTGTGATTGGATGACACATAATTTACAGAGGAGGTCAGACTAGATGATCTAATGGTTTGTTCTGGCTTATACTTGGTAAATATGTGAATTTCTTTTAAATTTTCACCTATAAATTTTAGTGTATGGAGCAAGAAACTGCCTGAAAAGAAAGTATCCTGTAAATTGCACACAGGTGTATAAAATCTTGTTGAGTTCCAAAGCGGTAGCTGTGTTTGTCTAGTTCAGTAAAACAAACAAGGAGTCCTGTGGTACTTAAAGACTAACAAAATTATTTATTGCATGAGCTTTTGTGGGAGAAAAATCTTGTCAGCTCAGTTCATGATGAATGGAAGAGGCTTTCTTTCAAGAGAGGAAATCTAAGAAGAGTTCAATGGTAATTGTTACCCTGTTTCTGTGTCAATAATCATACATTTCCATTCTGAAAGAGAAATGTTAGCTTCTGAATTGTTGAAAGGAAACTGGATAAAGAACAGAAACCTGGGCACTGAAATTATTTTGAATAGTGTTATTTGTATTATGGTAGTGTGCAGAGGTCTCAGTTATGGCACAACACCTGTTGTGCTGGATACTGTACAAACCTAAAAAGATATTTCCTGCCCCAAAGTGTTAGTGATAACTAGGGATAAGCCATGACAAGTTGGTAGACACAAAATGTGGCGAGGGAGAAAAAAAAAGTGATGGTAATAGCTAATATATGCAGCGTTGTGTTCTAAGCATACAATTTGGAGGGAATGTTTTCAAATGTAACAGCAGCTGTTTGTTTTATCTCATGCTGTCTTGTGCTGCCACTCCTAAGTGTTAACAGAAGATAGTGCTACACATGAAGGAACTATATTGCCAACAAATGCACCTGTAGCCCTCTTACTGTCTAGAAACTGGGGGACACACAGATGGGGGAGCGTGTGTGAAATATTTTGGATCTATATCAGTATATTTCTGTGGGAATATTTTGGGTTTTCCCCCCCTCACAATGAACAAAAATAAAGCAGAAATCCAAACTACAGTAGTTTTAGTGCTGGGAACTAGAGACCATTACAGTACATTCACTTTGTTGGTGATTATATAGGAATGGCAGCTGCCACCTGGGAGAAGAGGGGCTTTAGAGGGTGCTCAGGCAGATGAATACTAGATCAAGGGCTTCAAAGAGAAGCTGCAGAGATCAAATTTGATTTCACTGCTTCAGGGCTTAACAGGGACTTTGGCTTTTTCTCTCATTAGGACAGGTGATTTGACCTCATCGTCCTCTTTGTGCTGCTCCGCAAAGTTTGAATCTTAACAACGGTTTTGATTTGCTGTTACAATGTGACTTGATCCCATGGCTTATGCTTGCCTGCATTTATTTCTTTCCATTCTATAAGTTCCCCCATCTTCAAAGCATCTGATGAAGTGGGATTTTCTCTGATGAAAGCTCGTGCGATAAATAAATTGGTTAGTCTTTAAGTGCCACAGGACTCCTTGTTTGTTTTTCTTCAAAAGGTAGCCGAGCGGGGCTCCATGTTACTCCAACACCACTGAGTTGTCTTTCCCGCAGCAGGCTTCCTACTGACCTTGTTTGGTATACAGTATTTGTTCAGCTAACTTTGTCCTGCTTTGTAGGTTCTCCTTCCATTGGCAAACGTGGCCATGATTGACTACACTCTGGAGTTCCTAACTGCAACTGGAGTGGAAGAAACCTTTGTCTTCTGCTGCTGGAAGTCGGCTGAAATAAAGGAGCATTTACTGTAAGGAACACTTCATCTTTCTTTGAGGCTTCTTGGTGGAGGGAAATCACTCCTTTACGAATTCTTCTCCAAGTCTTATATCATGGTGACCCCTTTGGCTGATGAGAGCTGAAGGTTGCTCCAGTGTTGCCCTGAGGGGATGGTTTGAACAATGTCTCTGTAGCAGGTTGCTAGTCCTGGGAACACACTCGCTGCATGTCATTATGCACCAACTGTTGCTAATAGCTGAGAATACAGCTCAGTAAACAGTGTGAAGAGAGAACATTTCTACTACAGAGCAGGGTGTGATAGCATTGTAAGCAGCATATGTCTTTCTGTGGAATCCATGTATGTTGGTCTTGACTGTCCTCTTTTTTGTATTTAAAATAAAAGTTTTAAAAAAGTCAGAAATTCATGGAGGATAGGTCCATCAATGGCAGTTAACCAGGGTAGGAAGGAATTGCTTTTGCTAGAAGCTGGGAATGGCTGATGGGATGGTTCACTTGATCATTACCAGTTCAGTTCATTTCCTCTGAAGCACCTGTCGGAAGACAGGATGCTGGGCTAGACGGACATTGGTCTGACCCAATATGTCCGTTCTTATCTTCCTGGTTAGATAGTTAGTGTAAGCTTCCTCCATTCCTTGCTTCAGCTTTTGACTATGGGTTAAAACTCTTCTCTTTGGTTTTGCATAAATGCTTGATATCTTTCCCAAATCCCACACAAGGGCTTGGCTGAGATGAAGTCTGTGTCCTCTAAGATGTTGCCTTGGAGTATTTTTCTCTTGTCAGTGATACAGAAATAACTATGCTTAAATGTGATAATGGTCCAGCCATCATAACATCATTGTTTCTTACACTAGTGCTCCCTCACATTGGAGCACCATGTTGTAGCCTGAGCCTCAACAAGATCATCCTTTTCATTTCTCCTGCTCTCTTTTTTCTTGTCCAGTAAATCCAAGTGGTGCCACCGCACCTCTCCCAACAAGGTGCGTGTTGTGACCTCAGACCTCTACCGCTCACTTGGTGATGTTCTAAGGGATGTCGATGCCAAGTCCCTCGTCCGCTCTGACTTCCTCCTTGTCTCTGGAGATGTGGTGTCCAACATCAATATTTCTGCGGCTCTGGAGGTGCACAGGTGGGTGACTGGGGAGAGGGAACAGCAGCCTGGCTTGTTCAAGCTCACTGGTGTTGCTTAAAACCCTCCCTTTCCTGTGTAGGATGCGCCGTAAGCTGGACAAGAACGTGTCTGTGATGACGATGATTTTCAAAGAGTCTTCCCCGAATCACCGTGCTCGGTGTCAGGAGGATGACATCATTCTTGCTATGGACAGCACTACGAACCGTGTCCTGCACTACCAAAGAACCCAGGGGCTTAAGCGCTTCTGTTTTCCCATGGTATGTTCAGAGTATGCGACTGGTAGAAAATTACTAATACGGTCAAGCTGCCAATCACAAAGTCTCTCAAGTCTAGGGTTGGGAGTGAGCAGCACTTGCAGCTCTCTTTGAAAAAGAAAAGATGGGGAAATAGCTTCTGAAGTTACTTGCATTGTTCAGTGTTATAACCCAGCCCTTCTATGGAAGCCTGTGGTATGGTGCTGCCATGTGGGGAAGTTGCTTCAAATTTGTGGTGGGAGTAGGTTCCCACCAGCCCTAAAATGGTGAACACAGACCAAGCTGACTTCTTTTTCTTGGGCTGAGACAGTGATTCAAACTGTATCTGGCAGCCAGTGAAGTGACTAGCAATGCACCTTCTTTATTCCTGTGAGGATAATCAGTTCTTTTCCCATTGTACCTTCTTGAGTGTGTCACAGTCCTCCCAAAAATAATAAAATGGATCATTCCCAGACTACTTCCCTCATCTGGGTCACATTTTCTCTTTAAATCACTACAAATGAGTGTGACCATGATGTTGAAACACAAAATCTACAGGTTGTTTTTAAACTATAAATGCATTTGTGTTTATTAAACTGCCTTTTTGATGTGTAAATCCCAGTCAGTAATGTAGTGAACTTGGTGGCATTGGAAAGGTGTGATCCCTACTTCTGGCAGAGTCTGTATCTTGGAGAGATTTTTCCATGGGGGGGGAACTCTAGCTGGCTTGAAATCCTTTCTGGCTGGCATGCAATGTATGTTCAACTGTTTTGCACATGTTAAGCAAAGTTCCACTGAGTGTTTGGTGTACTTAGCCTATATCTTGCGACTCACATGCTGTCCTCCAGATTTACAGCCAGTTGAAATGCATCCTTAGTATGTTGTCCTCAGCTGGTGCAGGGTTCTTCTGGATCTGACTCCTGCATGAGAAACACTCACGTGGTGCTGTGTTCTCCCCACTTTCCAGAGCTTGTTCCAGAGCAATATTGAGACAATTGAGGTGCGCCATGACTTGCTGGACTGCCATATCAGCATCTGTTCCCCGCAGGTAAGCTGCTCTAGTTCTGAAGGCCTGGAGTGTTCTGAGTAACCGTTTTAGTGCTGGGGACATGGTAGAACCACCACACTTTGGTATAATGTAGAATAGATTACAGAGCTCCAGTCCCATTCCGTCCTACTTTGTATGGAGTATGTTATGGACACAAGGAGCATGATGATTTCTTGGCCTGCTCCAGCACTCTCAGCATCTGGTGTCTGTTGCTGAGGAAACCGGTCCACAAGACAGGCCTGTGCGTGTATCCACATCTGAGATGAATGGATGAACTAGTTCAAGATTAAACCAGGTGAAAAGTAACAGAACTTGGTACAGGCTGCAGCAGCAGAGATGGCATCTTGACTGGTGTTAAGTTACCAAGAGAAATGTCCGTACTTGCTGGCTGACACCTTGTTGGGAATCAGGTCGTGAGCATCCCCTTGGGAAAGGGATAAAAGGGCAAGAGCAGTGTTTTTCCTGTATTATACTTGCTGAATTATCTGGGAGCAGCTGGGCTGTCCTGGCACTGCCTTCTGAGTTTTGCCTTCCATTGTTTCCTCCTTTCTTGCAGGTGGCCGAGCTGTTCACTGATAATTTTGATTATCAAACTCGGGATGACTTTGTGCGTGGCCTGCTGGTGAATGAGGAGGTAAGGAGGGGTATTGTGGGAGAGCCACTTCTATCTGACCTGAGAGGAGTCCTTGGTTTTTCACTTGATCTCTTCAGTGGGTGGCTGGGATCTTTTTTGTAGGCTGCCTAGGGGGAGGTGTTCTTGTGTCAGTGCAGCTGGTTACACATGCTGGGCAGTAGCCTGGCACGCATACTAAGTCGTGATAGATAATTGAGAAGCTAGAAACCTTTCTCCATTTAATTAGGAAATAGATCTCTTGCAATTCACAACAGCACCTGCTCCCAACTCTTAGTTTAGTTTAGATGAAGGAGAATAGGAAATATGAAGGTTTAGGTCTCTAAAAACTGACACAGCCTTTGTTGCTGTGCCATCATGGTGCTGTGGTGTTAAAAAAAAAACAAACAACAAACCTTTATTGCACTTGACCTTTCACCTTTCCAGGTTTCCTGTTTGGTTGAATTTCAGGGGATCTGACAGTTTTTACTAGAGGTAGACATCACAGCAACAGATGTGCTAGCTACCTCCATGGAGCTCTGCTGATGCCCTTTGGTCTTGACTTGAAGACCACTGGTGTTCCCATTCCACTGCCTTCCATCCTGGCCCCGTAGCTCTGCTAATGTCGCTCACCCTCACCTGAAGCATCCTCTTGTATTCGAGTCCTGGCTAACCATACCATTTCTGTAATGGGTCTGTCTGGAAACAAATGAGCAGGCCTGTGCCAATGAGATTCCTGCCTAAAGCTATTGGAGTGATAGTTTGGGGATTTTGGGGAAGTGATTTGGGTCATTGGGGTCATGGAGCCAATGCCTGTGCTGTCTGAGAAGTCTGTTAGTGAATTTGCTAGCGGAGGAACCTGCATGGAAGCAAGAGTGCAAAGAAGAGAGGTGGGTTGTTATGGGAAAATGTGTGGCTGACTTTTGACAGGTAGAGCTTACAGGTGTAGGGAGCCTTCCTCAGCAAATAGACCCTCAACAAGCTTCTGTTCATTCCCCAGGTCCTGGGGAACCAGATCCACATGTATGTAACAGCAGAGGAATATGGTGCCTGTGTATCCAACCTCCTGATGTATGAGGCTGTGTGCTCTGATATTATCCGGCGCTGGGTTTATCCTATGACCCCGGAGGTGAACTTCACTGATGATGAGAGACAGAGCTGCACCCACTCCAAGCACAACATCTACCGGGGTGCAGAGGTGAGCCTGGGCCATGGCAGCGTGCTGGATGAGAACGTCCTTGTTGGGCAGGGAACGATCATTGGAAGCCAGTGCTCTATAACCAACAGTGTCATCGGTCAGCGCTGCAAGATAGGTGAGTGCTGAGAATGGGAGCTGGATTTGGGGAACCCTGCTGTCATTTGGAGTTGCACTGAATTCAGTTCTGATTGACAGTGCTGGATTGGTGCTACCTGGGGACTTCCAGAGAGGAGTGGAAGCAATGAGTGGATGAGGTTATTGGAGGGAGGTGAGTTGCAAGGAGATGAACTAGCACATGCGTTATAGTCTCCAGTGTTTTAATTTTCAAATAGGGCTTTGGGGTGGGAGCTAATGTCACAGCCAGGAGGATAGTGGAAAATGCAGGCTGGTGGGTGGAGATGGCACTTGGCACACAGGCAAGAGAGAGAAGGGTCGCTGATCTGGGCTGGTCTCCAGCTAGTACTATAGCTCTTATCTCATGTTGATTCATTCTCATGAGCCTCCTGCCACCCTAGCTTCATGGCCTCAAACACACACCTGGTATTCTCATCGCCCCCCATTTTACTGTATTATGTTAAGTGGGAGGCCTTGGGCTACTGCACTGTAGAAACCTGAACGGTTTGTTTTTTGCCTGAGGAGTGGCTGCTGATCTCTAAAGCTGGCTTTGTCACCACATCTAATCTCCCCTGGATTGCAAAGTTACCCCCTAGTTCTGGAGCTGATGGGTTGGGTACTTTCTGGTGCTGTCAGTGTTGTGGAAGTGCTAGTGAAGCACAAGGTGAGAGCTGCAGTCTGCCCTGCTCAGTATGTTTGTGGCGGTGTTTAACAGGTGATGGAGTTACCCTGGATGGAGCGTACCTCTGGAATGGTGTCCATGTAGCAGATGATGTGGAGATCCGACAGTCAATTGTCTGCGATGAGGCTGAAGTAAAGAGGGGGGTCAAGTTACGTCCTCACTGTGTCCTCACTTCCCAGGTAAGCTGCTCCTGTGTCTTCAAGGTTCTCCACATGCCCTTGGAGAGCTACTAGACTGTTGCCCATTGAATAGACCAAACCAAGAAGATGTGTCCAGTAACCAAAACAAGGGGTGCTCCAAGCCCTTTCTTCTGATTGGGGCATAAGCTGCTGCTCCTGCTTTGTCCCTTCTGCAGGGAATTTGGTTTATTTAGCAGGTTATGTGCTCAGGTGCAGCTGGCATTTCCAAATAAGTTTCAATGTTCAGCAGGTCCATGGAAGACTGACGCTGCCTTGGGCTCCTGAGGGGGAAGTGGGAGGTAGCAGTGGAGGGAGCCGTTCAGCTCTTCCTTTCATGGATGTGGAAGTCCTTTATTTTTAGGTGGTTGTGGGTCCTAACATCACCCTCCCGGAAGGCACAGTCATCTCACTGCACCCACCAGATGAAGAGGAGGAGGAGGAGGACGAATTCAGTGATGATTCTGGGGTAAACAAAGAGGAGAACAAAGTGAAGCTCAAAGGTGCGTGAGCCTCTGTTGAGCCCTTGGCAGCTGGCCTTGGTGGCACTTCGCCCTTTTTGCCCATCCTGTGTTCTAAGCTTGCTTTTCCTCATAGGAAGAGTCTCGTGTTAAGTGTGGTACGTGTGGCCCCTTCAATGGATAAATAGAGATATCCAGCCTTCAATGGATAAACAGATATCCAGCATACCAAGCTAATAGACAAGTCAAATAAGTGGTGGCTACTTGGCCTCTCTAGCATGCAACTGCCTGTTTCATCATAAAAATCTGTAGAGATGGGACACATGGGGTGAAAGGTCTCTACAGATGATAGGCCACAGCTTGAACAGTCATTCGGTTCAGGACAGATGCCAAGATCTATGGCCCTCAGTTCTGTCTCCCTGAACCACAAAGAGTGCCTGGATCTTAATCTTTCTCACCCACAGGATATTTGGTCTATCAATCTTCACTTGTGTAGGGTTCAGAATGTAGGTTGGAGTGTCAGTCCTGTAAGGCTGTGCTGCGATAGGCTAAGCTTAAAAAACCAGCCTGGTCATCTTCTGCTGGCCTAAGTTAAGGAGAGCAGCAGTCTGTATGCATGGATGGAAGGCCCAGGGCTGCCTCTTTCCCTCCATGGGTTAAGTGTTCGAGACATAATTCGGAACAGGTCATGCTGTGACTTGCCCCTTGTACCCCACTAGAAGCCAATCAATTTCTGGTTGTTTGGCTGTATGCTTCATTCCTCCTAAACTCTGCCATCTTCTTTCAGGTTATAACAAAGCTGAGGTGGGGTCAGAGGGCAGAGGTTACATCTGGAAAGCAGCTGGTGAGAATGAAGTGGATGAGGAAGAGCAGAGACAGAACCTTTGGGGTGAGGAGAGCTTTGGTGAAGCCTGGGGGGAATGGAAACGCATATACGCTATTTCAGTGAATTGCTGAAGGGGACATTACTGACGGGTGCAAGGATCATTCTTCTGTTCTGTGTTTGTACAGCACCTTGCGCTGTGGGATCCTGGTCCATCACCAGGGCTCCTAGCTGTTGGAGTGATACAAATAATAATTGGTGCTGAGGAAAGCTCCCCAAGGAAAGTGGTGTAAGGTCCATTACTGAGCCATCAAAAGTCAGACAGGGCAAAACCTTGGAGAAGAGAGAGTGGAGGGGAAACAACCTTGGCTTAAAAGTCAACTCTGTCTAGCTGAACCATGCAGTCCCACCTCTCTTGGAGCTCTTGTTTCAGGCTGTCTGCAGGCTCAGGCAAATGTCACTGCTTCGGTTGTCCTAAGGGCACATTTGGAAAACTTCCTTTAGAACCGTAGAGGCTAGAAATGTTTGTTGGAGGTGGGGAGCAGCTGAGACCCTGGAGCACAGTTCCACAACTAGGGGTGGATCTTTGGCCAAATTCCATATGGTGAAGTCCATGTCTCAATTATAGTTGTGGAATTTGGTGGCATGAAGTCTTTCCTTGAGCTCTGGGTTTTGTGTGTTGCATATGGAAGCAATGCCTGGACCAAACATTCCTCTTCTGCTCTTTGGATGGTGGTCCCAGCTCTTGCCTCCTCTGCCCCCAGACTGTCTCACAATAACAAACTTCAAACCTGTCTCTGAATGGTGAAGGGAGCCCGTTATATTCCAAATTCCAACTGCGTAGTCATGCTAGTCTGGTTCAACAAAACAAAGAGAGAGTCCTGTG
The DNA here is from genome assembly GCA_007922195.1 of Podocnemis expansa. Classification (NCBI taxonomy): domain Eukaryota; kingdom Metazoa; phylum Chordata; order Testudines; family Podocnemididae; genus Podocnemis; species Podocnemis expansa. The sequence goes on along the minus strand of ML682074.1, from coordinate 9,443,119 downwards.
GCATTTTTAAAAACTAACAAATGTATTTGTTGCATGAACTTTCGGGGGAGAAAATCCCACAGATCTTCATGTATCTGCCAAAGTGGGGTTTTCTCCCATGGAAGCTCATGCAATAAATAAATTTGTTAGTCTTTAAAAGTGCTGCAGGACTCCTTGTTCATTATGTTTCAGGCACTGACCTTCTGCTGTCTCCCCTCAGGGCAGCAAAGGGACATGCACTGATCATCATTTTGCCCAGAACTGCTCAGCTCAGGGTCTGCTTCTGCTTTTCTGCAAGGTTTCAACTCAGGCAAGAGACCTGTGCTGCTGGGTTGCTCTCCTTGCTGCAAATGAGCAGTTTGGCATGGGGTAGGGGAAGAAAAGTTTTGCTTTAATCATTGAGCCAAACTGCTTGCTGAAAGGATCTAGTGAAGCCCCTTTAATTTAGTGGCAAGTCCCACTCAGTGGTTATGGATGTCTGGGTCTGTATGTAACAAATCCCATACATACCTGACTGGGACTCCAGCTTTGTCAACCAAGAAAGTGACTGGAGCTCTTCTGCTTTCAAGGTCACCCCTTAAAAGGTGCATTTCCCTGTCTTTATCAGGGCCCTCTTTGAAGCCAGAGGAAGAGAGTGAGACGGAGAGTGACCTGAGTCTGGGCTCAGAACAACCAGATAGTCGGGCTGCTTCCCCTCAGCTGGATGACATTAAAGGTGAGAAGAATGTTGGGTGGGGCAGGGAAGGGCCATGAGCTCATGGGTAGTAGCATAGTTCTCCTGCTTCTGTAGCCACATGTCCTGCATTGCTCTGTCTCACGCCTCCCTCTTCAGAGAGGCTCCCAGTCTTCCTGGCCAGCATTTCTGTTGTGCTGTTGGGTTCCTTGATCTTCTCGTCTTTGCTGGTTAGTACATGCATGGTGGCCCAGTTGGGAAGCTTGAGAGACACTCTCCCTGTTACTGACCAAAAGCTATTTGAAACTTGCTTCATCAGAGACCATGTGTTTCCTTTCCATAGCAATTTACTGTGGTAATTCTTCCCTTGCTGTGCATCCAGGAAGCCACGTGATGGTGTTAGGGCTTGTCTGCACAGGAAAGTTACACTGGTATAGTTAAGCCAATGCAGTTATAGGGGAATTACGCCCCCCCGTGGGCATTCTTAGTTTGGTATGAATGGCTTTTTTAGTTTAGCTTACATCACTTGGGAAGAGTTTCAACTCAACTGAAAAAAAAAGCCACTCATACCAGAATAAGTGTGTCCACTTGAGAAGTCAGACTAATGTGGCCATGTGCGTTTAAATTTTCCCACACAGCTTATACTGATACAACTTTCCCACATAGATGAGCCCGTAGGCCATAGAGTGGCTTCTCAGGGAAGTGGTAGAAGCCCCACTGATTGTCATTTAAAACAGGTTAGCATACAGTCCTGGGGTCCATAATATAGTACAGGACAGTTCTGCACTGGTTCCTGAGGGTGGAATTGATGGAGTCTGACAGGTCCTTTCCTTTCACTATAGTTATTTACAGGGGGAGTAACTGGTTGGTGTTGGATTATGGATGGCAGATGAGGCACTCCCTAGTCTATCACTGCTCCTGACATGGGACTGGTTTCTGTGTAGCAGGAGGTGCTGTTTGCTAGACTTCTTCCCCTTTCGACTAATGGCCTGTTCTTGCCTTGGTGACAGTTTTCCAGAATGAGGTTCTGGGTACCTTACAGAGGGGTGAAGAAGAGAACATCTCCTGTGATAATCTGGTCCTGGAAATCAACTCTCTCAAGTAAGTGCTCCCCCTTGAACTGCAGTGTGTGAATCAAGAGTCTTGTCTTATGAGAATGATGCAAAGACAGGTTCGAAACAGCACGCAGGAAGGGAAACCATCTGACTAGCCCACGGAGTAATCAGGATCCAGTCAAGTTCTTCAGCAGCATGGTTTTAGAGATCTGGATATAGTAACATGAAATGATACAGAGTGTTCTCTAGCTCCATAGCCTCCCCAGCTGGCTCTGGCTGTTGTTTCTTGAGTTCTCGGGCTAGGCCAGAGGTGTAGCCAGAGCCAATTTTTTGCCAGAGCCTGTGGTTGACGCTAGTGGACACAAGCCTTGTGTCACAAGCGAAACAGAGGCTGATAAACTTAAGGGATGAATTGGCCTGCTTTCAAAGTGGGTGGGCCATGGTCTACCCAGTCCCACCTGTAGTTATGGCCCTGCTAGGGACTCAATATCTATTGAGTGCCTCTAAGGTAATGGGACAACACCAGTCCTTTAGAGGAAGCCAAGCATGAGTTCACCCAGGGAATTGCTGCTTTCCATACATTGCAACATGCAGTCAGTAAGTCCAGAGTTAAGTTTCTGTGTGTGGCGTGGCATAGCATTACCATCCTGTTTATATAACAGCTTGTGACTTTTGGTCTTGGTGATATTCTGATCTGGTCATTAGCTCCTGTTAACATTTCTGCTGCTAACATGCTTAGGTAACCTCAGCTTGTACCTGCTCTAGAATTTGCCTTCCAGCCTCGCTGTCACTAAGACTGATTAGGTAGAATAAAACCTTTGGGCCTCATTAAAGTCCTCTCTCTACTAGGAGGCAGACAATAAGCTGGAGATTCGGACAAACCAATTTACTGAAAAAGTGACTTCCGTACAGATGGCAGTGGACCTGGGTTGTCTCCAGATCTGTGTAGGGATGATGAAAAGTGAACAATACATGTGTTTCACTTTGAACGCTATCTTACTGGTGAGAGTTGAAGCATTGAGTCCAAAATTGTGTGTCTTCTACCTACCACATGTTTCCTCTAATCATCTTCCTACATCATACCAGTAAATGCCAACTGTGCTCACCCTGTCCAAGGAGCACATCAGATAGTGAAACCAGGTCTTTGGGAATGTGGTCTTTAATGCAATACAAGCAGATTCTGACTCCATGAGTACACTACAGGTTTTATACGTATTAAAAAAGGACTTGGGGCCAGTGCTGGGTAGTTTAAATTTAGTATTACTCAAAATTAAAAGAACAGACTTCAAAGATTTGCCATGGCTGGAGGGAGGATGCCAAACTGCACAGACTTATGGTCCCTTTTTCTGACGTCCTTCCCCTTACAGATATGCCTATAACATTGGCCTAAAAGAGGTCATGCAAGTCCTCAGCAAGGTGGTCTTGGAGTTCCCTCTACAGCAGCTGAACGCAGAGCTTGATCCCCAGCGTTATTGTGTATTGCTGATTCCTGTGAGTACACCTACCCGCTCCTTTCAGGCTGCAGATGCTTCCCATTTTCCCAAAATGTCATGGCATTTCAGAGCCCAGTATCTGCCCCTGAGTTAAATTAGAGAGGTCTCATGGACTAATACCAGAACAACAGATGGGTGCTCCCCTTTGAAGAGGGATTTCTTTCCTGGCGCATAGGAGCGGACCTAGATCCTCCAGCCACTGCTGCCCAGGGATCATTGAGCCTAGGAGACTGGCCTGTCATGAATTCAAGGAACTTGTTGGCTCATGAGTCTCCCTTGATTCTCCTAAAGCAATACAATTCCAAGAATAATGTTGGGTTTCCCAAACTGGGTGTGATCGCAGCCTCCATGGCAGTGCTGAGATGTGTTATGAGTGGTCGCACAAAAATATAAGAGTTTGAAAAAATGTCAGTACATTTAAAATGAGAAATGTGTGTGTATTGCGAGGCTGGTGTGGTGATGACTATTAGCGTGCATTATGGGAGTGGCTAGGAGACCCAGTGGTGGACCTGGACACCATTATGCTAGGTGCTGTACGACCATGGATTGAAAAGACTTATCCCTGCCCCAAAGAGCTTCAGATCTAAGTAAAACACAAGAGACAACAGATGGATATAGACAGAAGACCTCAACGGAACAGTGAGATGATAGTGGTCAGTCTGGCAGATGATGATGTTCTCAGCACACCAGCTGCCTAATCATTGTTACAGATCTGTTCCTTTTGAGCCACCATATTTTAATGTGCAAACCCAGCTAGTGCTTAGGATAGGCTAGTGTGGAATGAGAGTAGAACCTGGATGTACATCAGGCAAAGCCCCGTTAAAACATTGTTTTGCATGAAGTGAAGCAGTCATGCAGAGACGGAGGCAAACATAGAATGTCATCTCAGCCTTACACAGCCATGCTGTGTGCATCATTCAGTCGATTGTACCTCTGTCCTGGTTGAGAAGTGGCCGAGAAAGATCTCTTGCTTGATGGCAAGCAGATGGAGGAAGGGAAATTGTAGCGTTACTGTGATAGTTAAGACATATGGTTTTACACTGACTGTAACGTGATGAAAAATGCTGGCTTCCATGAGCCCGAAGCCTTCGGAGTTGGAATAATGCTCATAAGCCAAACACCTGTCCTTGAAGAATAAGTGCAAGGCTGTTTTTCAGAGAGAATATGAAGCCTTGAAAACTCAGCAAGATGGGATAGCTCACGTTGGCAGTGTCAACATACACATCCAACAGACATCTTATTTGGTATCTCTACAAACTGAACAGCAGCATAAGACAGGTACTGTTGGGGAAAAAGTCAGCCTTCCCTGGACTTTAGACATGGTTTCAAAAACAGCTACTGGGTTGCAGATGGTGCTTTTGTTACTGTTGGATTTATCATCAGTGACATGGGTGAGGCTGTCCAAGAGCAGTTTCTTCCAGAACTTGGGAAAAGTGACTACTTAGCAATTTGTCGTGATGAATCAACCAGTGTGTCTGCTGCACTCTAACATGTGGCATTTAAGGTGTGTCTCCATTGGTTCTGTGAAAGAGACTTGCTCTTTTATCAAACTGTGCTGGAGAACGTCAAAAAGGAGTGTTTCTCAGAGACCTTTCAGCCAAAGATCTCCACATTCAGTGGGAGCATAACAATATAATCTGCCTGGATGATGCCAAGATGATTGCAGGGAAGAAATACAACAGGCCATCTTTGTGCAGATCGCGCCTCATAACAGCACTTCCATTCTAGGATCTTGGGAATGTGAAGACACAGCCGAAAGACTATCTTCCTGACAACGAAAAGATGTGGATCATAAATGTCTTCATTCTTGGGAAGTGCCACATGACTCCTTTTTGGTTTTGCTGAACTAGACTAACAGGGCTACCCCTTTGGAACTGAATTCATTCAGGATACTGTTCACACAGCAGCACTGACTAGCCCCAGTAATGGACAATCTGATAGGCCAGTGGTTTTGAAACTATTGGTTGGGACCCAGTATTCAGTCGCAGCAACCCCTGCTGCTGCCACCCAAAATCTGGAATGTATTGCTAACAGATGTAATTGTTGGGTCGGAGGCATAAACGACTTTTTTCAACTGAGTCCTGAGAAAAAAAGTTTAAAAACCACTGTGATAGGCCAGTCCTTTTCCAGGAACCTGATATCAACTCTATCAGCTTTTTAGCTGTGCCTGGGAGTTACCCAGCTTAGTTGCAGGAGGTCCTAGTCTAGCCATATATCTGCAGATTGCCTCTCTTCAGTGGTAAAACAAACAAGGACTCTTGTGGCACTTAAAGACCAACAAATTATTTATTGCATGAGATTGGAGTCATCTTCAAAGCATCTTAAGTGGGATTTTCTTCCACAGGAGCTCGTACGATAAATAATTTGTTAGTCTTTACGTGCCACAGGACTCCTTGCTTGTTTTACTGAACTAGACTAACAAGGCTCCCCTTTGGAATTCTTCAGTGGTAGCAAAGGATCACAATCCTTGTCATTCTAAAATAACGCCAGACTCTGTTTTCCTCAGTTGAAACTTGTGTGGAAAATCTTTCATCTGCAGGCCAGCCTCATTCATCACATGTGATCATGGGTGTTTTTAGAACTCTGTGCCTACTTTGTGATCAGAGTTTGCTTTTTGAAACTCCATTATGGTTGGTGTGCCAGATATTTTGAAATTCTGCCTGCTTGCAGTTAAAGGTGGTAATGGAAGGTTCACAACACACTTCTTTCCTGTCCAGCACAAAATAGCTGCTGGGGGACATTTGAAGGGAAAAAATTCCCAAAAGGAATGAAAAATGAATGACTGCAGGGGAAGGACAAATAAGCACATGCATTAAACATGTTGCCAGAGGTAGTAGTTCCCTGGAACTGTATGCTGCCTTTAGCCTTAAGTTGTGATGCTAAAACATCAAAACTGCTGTATATTTGTGTGCTGTGAGCCAATCATCACAGATACATTATACAGCTTTTCCTACTTGTATTTCCCGCACTGTCTCCTCTCCCCTCCCCTCCCTGGATGCTTGAAGTCACAGACCCCGGTGTCTGGCTTTGTACTACCTTTCCCACCAGCAGAGGAGAAGGAATGTGGCATTGGAGCACTTTGCTGTTGTCATCTGTCGCAGGGCTTGCTGTGGGTACTTAGCAGGCTTGGAAGCTTGCTTGGGTTCCCTTGTGTAGCTGTCATGCTGTTGGCATGACTGACAGGTGAGAATATCAGCCTCAGAGCAGACGGTTGTCAGAACACAAACTCCAAGCTGGTTGTGAGTTTTATACTTAGATGATTCCAGCCGTGTAACAAGTGTACAGTCCTTGAGCACTCTGTGGTTTACATTGAGTCAAAGATGGTCACCTGGAGCTTTCCATCTATCTTATCAGTCAGAGAATAGATGGTGACAGATTTACACCAAATGTCACAAAATATTCAGGTTATTTACAAGATTAAAGCAAGTAACCATGCAGACAGAAGCGAGTTAACCAGTCTTCAAAAGGTAATAGCAACTTTTAGAGTAAGACTTGGCATATCTTTTAATCCAGGTGAAACATCTGGGGATTTCTTGCATATGTTTAGAAGTTCTCCTTAAGGGCATATTTAGTCCCTTCCCCTAGGATTCGAGCTGTGATGGGTGATGAGTACTTAAATGTGTACCCTAAGAGGTTGGGTAAGCTGTTAATAAAGTCATTGTTCCACAATGACCCATTTTCATTCAAAACAAACTAGGAGTCTGGTGGCGCTTAAAAGACTAACACATCTGGAACTTGCCACCATTTGCATTCAGTAGTCCTTCCTGATGGGCAGGAGATGATAAAGTATCCAGCATTTTGCAGCAAGTGAAGTTATTTTCCTGTTTGGCAAGTTGCATGGTTTCAGAACAAACATTTTACAGTTATTAAACATAATACCACCTTGTCGCATAGGTTATAAGAGGTAGCATACAGGCATTTCATAAAGTCTAAACACTCACCATATTGATATAAGTCCAATGCCTATCTTAACATTCTACAGATGGTGAGCCAGATTGGTTTCCTGCTATGCATTTGTCAATGTGCAGTGAGGCCTAAGAGCCTTGGCCCCTGGTCTGCCAGTGGCCCTCTGGCACTGAAGAGATCAGAGCTTTCCAGCTGACAAGGACACTTCCTCCGAGGAACTGGTGGGAGAAGTGTCAATGATAGATTACTATTGACTAACCAGGAAGAAGGTCTTTGCCCAAGGCTCCTGAGAAATCTCTGCTGCTGTGATGCCATCTCATTCATTTTCTGAAGGGACTGCCATCCCAGGAGCATGGTAGAACAGTACACGTAGCTCCATTGATGTTCAGGAAAACATGGGATGCTCTAACTTAGTGGTTTTCAAACTTCGTTGAAATAAATCATTTAAGCCCATGACCCAACAAAGACATCTTTGAGCAATGCATTCCAGTCTTGGTGGTGGCAGCAGGGAGCTCCATGATCCAGTGTCTGAAGGTCTGTGACCCAGTATTGGGCCTCATCGCATGGTTTGCAAACCACAGCTCTTACCCAGCCCTTGGTTCGTCTTTTGTTAAATTATCCCTTTGAAAAGCAGCAGAGCTCGTCCTGCTTCCTTCAGCATGTTAATGGCAGCTGCACAGCCTGGCCCATCACAGTATTGAGCAGGCAGCATTTTACTCAGTTCTTGTTTTCTGGTGCCATAAATTGGGATAACAATGCTCACCTCCTGAATTACACAGGAGTTTTTATCCCCATCACACAGCATGCAGCTTTCCACTTGCACCGTAGTGTTACTAGCGAGAGCTGTTAGAGACTGAGTTAGCAATGCTGTGTTTGAAGAGCACAAAATCTTTTAAGTGAATGGTTTCATTCAAAATAAGACCAGGAAATGATCAGCCAGTAATGTTGTGGTTTTCTGCTTTCCATCTTTCCTCCTCTTTACCTGTAGCAGGTTCTAGTAGCTGCTGCAGTGTCCTAAGAAGCTGCCAGACAAACATAAGGAAATGAAGACTGAGCTTTTGGAAACAATTCTTATTGTGGTTTTGTTCTAGATCAGTGGTTTTCAACTGGTGTACAACAGCACAAGAACTGTCCAAGTGTGCCTTGAAACACTGTACAAAGATAATGAAACACTTTGTTGCACATTGATTTTCATCTTGACCAATATTCTATCCAACCAAAATTATAGCTCATAAAACTTGTGAATATTAACCATCAAATTAAAAGTGAGGTACTGGTCTTTTCATTCTAAAACCTGAACATTCTAGAGGCAGGTGGCCAAAGGACAAAATTCAGGTGATATGTATTTTTTTCAGATGTATCCAAAATATTAATGCATTTGATCTTTCTTCAGCTTATTGTACACACTATGTTGCAAACCTCTCTAGTGAGACCATAACCATAGTAAATGTGAGGGTTACAAGCAATCAGTTCAGCTGAAAAAAGTGAATGTGCTGTGGAATTGTTGGTCTCATTGTGATAGGGTTACCAGACATCCAGCAAAAGGAGGACGTGTTCTCTTTTTTACCTTCATGCCCTCCAGGCATTCTAAAAATAGGTGATTTTTGTCTGGCTTTTTAGTTCTGATGAGTAGAATGGTTTAAAAAAATTCCTATAACAGCCAACCTCCTGAGCCCAGCAGAGGAACCTTCCCCCAGCAGCTGGGTATTGAAGCAGTGAGCTTGGAGGTGGTCACATGCACACGACCCAATCACAGCTCAGCACAAACCACTCCTCAGTAAGAAATTGGGAATCCCCTGGCTGTGTGTTTAGCTGGCCCATGTTTTTTAACAGCATCTGGATTACCTCAGTGGGTAGAACAGTGGTTCCCAACCTTTTCTGTGCTGTGGCACACCTTGAGACCTTCAAATTTTTTGAGGCACACCACCATTAAAAAACTCAGAATATTCAAATTAACTTAAATTACGTATGAATATTCATGAACCATGGCACAGTGTTTCGGAAATGCTGCTATGTGTGGTAGTAGGGGTAGCAGAGCAGGGGTGGCAAAACGGGAGGTCAGGAGTCGTGTGCAGTGGCAGGAGTGAGTGGAGAGCAGATCAGGTCAGGGGTGGCAAATAAGGACAAGGGGAGCCATGTGGGGAACAGCACAAGGGTGGCAAGAGAGGAGAGAGGAAAGGAGAACGAGTGTGGCTTTATGGGGGGACGGGGGAACCTGGGGAGTGGGAAGGTAGGGCAGGGGAGCATGGTGCAGCACCCACTTCCCCCTTCTCTGCAGTGGCTCCCTGCCACCCAGGGCAAATCCTCACCCCACTGCTGCTCCCTGCCACCTCAGTGGGTCCCATCCTCCCCTCCCCCAACCCCCTTCTGCCTGTGATGGACCCTCCAGCCCCCAGGTACACCCCCCCAAACACAGCCACCCCCCCCCACACACGTACACACACCCCCAATCAACCAGCCACCCCACAACCCCAGCCACACATACTCTGCTACACACACACACCTGCCCTAAACAACACCCAGCAGCGGCCCCTCCCAAAGCCCTTACCTGGCCTGTTTGCAGACAGGTGACAGGAGCTGCTCTGCCCTGCAGGGGGAGATTCACACACTCCCAGCCTCTCCCAGCTCTCTGCTGGCTGGGCATAAGATGGAGCCAGGTTTAAGGTGGAGCCATCTGAACGGTGCTTTTTGGCTGCTCCTGCTATTTTTAGGGGGACCCCTGGAACTCCGTGTTCCAGTGCTTTCCTCTATTTTTAGGAGGACCAGAATGCTGCCTGTCTAAAAATAGGGACCCCAGAACTGTGTTCCGATGCCTTCCCCCTTACTTTAACCTTTGCCTTTTCCCAGCCCTGCACAGTCCACGTGGCTGGGCTGAGCAGGGAGGAAACTTTAACTTCAGCTCTCGGAGATGCTTGTGGCGCACTTTGGGTGTTCCTGCGGCACACTGGTGGGGAACCACTGGTGTATTCTGTTGTTCCCTCTTCTGCTTTCCAGTAAAACCTTCTCTAGGTACCAGCTGCTCTGTGGTATGATCGTGTCCCAGTCACAGTGATGTACTTTGCTCGCCGTTGTCTGCTGTAAAGTGACGTTCTTTGAGTGCCCTGCTCCACAGAACTCATTTGTGATAATACCTACCACTGTGCCCATAGATCCTGAAGAACTTCACCAAGGTAGTTAGCACACCATCTTCATGCTATAGGCGGGAAAACATGGGACACACAAGTCGACTCGTCACTTAATAGTCCTATGCCATAACCATAGCTGCTCCCATAATATCACTCAGCTCTTGGGCAAGGTGTTGCATACATAATTAGATGGTCCGAAAGATGGGAAAGTTGCTTTCTACAATGCTGTGTGTCCCAAGAGCAATCTGATCTCCCTCAGGGAGTGTATTGAACTTGCACATGTCTATATTTAAAGGTCTTATAACCCAAAAGCCTTAGTTCTTTACTCTTATTCCTTCTGCAGCTATTGAAGAACTGGACTCCAGTATTTAAGAACTACATAAAGCGAGCATCTGATCACTTGGATGCCTTATCTGCCATTGAGGAGTTCTTTCTAGAACATGACAGTCTCCGCACATCCATAGCCAAAGTAAGTTCTTCACAGCAACAGAACTTCTGTTTTCACTAACTTGCTGGTGAATAGTGGCTTGTCGATGCCATCAACTTTTCTGCTCTCAGGCAAGGAAGGCTTGTGTCTGTGTTGGGAAGGGTGGATTAAAGAACATCTGTGAAAGTCATTAAAATCTCATAAACTCTAAGGCAGGGGTCTCAAACTCAAACCACCACAAGGGTCGCATGAGGACTAGCATGTTAGCCTGAGGGCTGCGCCACGGAAACCTTTTCATGCAACAGTATTGCAAATATAGCTAACAGTAGTGTTGTTGCAGCCCACAAGAAATAGCTTTAGGGGCTGCATGCGGCCCTTGGGCCACATGTTTGAGACCCCTGCTTTAAGATCAGAAGGGACCAATATGATGATCTAGTTTGACACCCTGGAGAATGCAGGCTGCTAAACCTCACCCGCCCCTTTCAGCAATAAGTCTCTAACCTATGTCTGAGTTGTTAAAGCCCTCAAGTCATGATTTAAAGACTTCAAAATACAGAGAATCCACTAGCAAATGAGCCATGCCCTGTGCTAAAAAGGAAGGTGAATCCCCCCATGCCCCCCCCCGAGCCCTAGCCAATGCACATTGGGGGAAAATTCCTTCCTGACCCCCAAATATGGCAATCAGTTAAACCCTGAGCATATGTGAGTCAGTCTCACTAGCCAGACAGCCAAGAAAGAATTCTCTGTAATAACTCAGAACCCATCCCATCTAACATCCCTTCTCAGGTCACTGGCATATCCACCCTCAGTAGTCCAAAAACTGGTCAATTGCCAAACTAGGCCGTTCATCATACCACCCCCTTCATAAATTTATCAAGCTGAGTTTTGAAGCCAGCTAAGTTATTTTGCCCCCACAGCTCCCCTTGGATGGCTGTTCTAGGACTTTGATAGTTAGAAACCTACATCTAATTTCAAGCCAAAATTTCCTGATGGACAATTTGCATCCATTTGTCCTTCTATCCAAAGTGATGCTGTACTCAAATAATTCCTCTGCCTCCCTTGTAGTTATCCCTCTGCCCAGACTGCTGCATGCTGGTTGCCATGCAATCTGGAGCAGTTAGCTAGCAACATCTAACCCAGAAGACTGCTTCCATGGCTCTGTAGTGGATAGAAAGGCCACTTTCACTCACTTGAAGGCACCCTACCCCAGCATCTTGGACCCCAAAGTAGACAGCTATGACCTATGAATCTTTAGTCAAATGTTTTTTGCTGCTTTTGAAGATGGAAGATAGGCAAAGCTGGAAAGAGGGTGTGATTTCCTAACCAGGCTGAACTGGCTGTAAATCTATGAACAAAGTGAAGGTGGTATGTGGCTGATCTGCTTTTCCACTGCCCATTTCAGACCTGGAAAGTGTTAAACACACATCCTCTCACTGTGTTAAGGGGTTATTTCTGACATGTAAAATTGGAATTAAACCTTCCCAGTTACATAGGCTTCCATGTATAATTTCTCTGCAAGCCCACGTGCAGTGCTACCCCATCACTGCCAGCAGAGACCTGTCCCAGGAACCCATCCACGCCTTCATTCACCAGTAAAGAGGAATCTTATCTCATGGTACCAGTGCCTCTGGCTAATGGCATGAGCACTTAGCCTGGATTGAAGCCAGAAGCCTTTAGCTCAATAAGCCAAAATGTCTTTGAATGACAGAGCTTGTTTGGCATGTATCCATTGTTCTCTGGTGGCCAGAAGTTGAAGTGGCACTTCATTATTGGAACTGGCACATGTAGTCCAGCTTTTATCAGTCCCCTTCTGCAAGGAAACTGATTGCAAAGGGTCTCATCAGGCTGAGCACAAAGAGGTGATGAGGCCCCCCGTCCCCCAAGCAAAAGTGCATTAGCGTCCTTCCCTCATTACCACGGCAGGCAAGAGCTTGATTCTGCAAATGATCAATTGCATTTGACATCCACTATAAAGCCCTTTTTAGCAAGGGCCATGCAGAACAGACTTGGCAATGTGAGGAGCAGAGCTGGGGCTGGCCAAGCTGCTTTAGTGCTCTCGCCTGCTGTAGCCACCAGAATTGTGCGCAACTGGTCTGCAGACAAGAGAGGTTCCCAACAGGTCTATTTGGCACTCATTATTAGCATGCTTAACCAAGAGGAGGGAAATGACTCTGTGGAGTCTTCTTGGGATCTTTTTTTGCTTAGAACTCCTAAATGTCCTTCTCTGCATCATGGGGGTCAAAAGCCATGAGGAAAGCTCTGACTTGGACCATTGTTTCCCCTGGGACAATCAGTCCTCAGGGGATTACAGTCAGCAGGAAAAGTATGGGTATTACGGACAATAACAGCACACCCAGATCTTTCCCACTGAGGCTTATGGAGGGAACCCCAGCTTGTCATACACAGCCTTTTGCTGTTAAGTGAATCAGTCCCAGAACTGTTGCTCCATTTATTGTTTTCTGATTTGGGCCAGGTGCTGATGACCTTTTACCAGCTGGAAATCCTGGCAGAAGAGGTGATTCTCTGCTGGTTTTCTCAGCGGAACACATCTGATAAGGGTAGGCAGCTTCGTAAAAACCAGCAGGTAAGTCCTAGCTGCAGTTAGCCTTGGGGTAGAAGTGGCATTACTGAAGCTGTGAGGTCAGAGGGAGCCAGATGTGAGGCAGGTAATGAAACACTCAATGCATTGGCTTCCTGCAACTCAGCTTGGCTTTCTGCCATGTTCTTCTGTCATCTGGTTGGGATGAAAGACCAGGTGGGAGGCGATGGAGATGCTTACTAGACAGGCAACTATTTGAATTGACCTTTAAGTAAATGCACTGTTATTCCTTGCATGTTTCCTTTGAAGCTACTCGTTCTTCTCATCTATTCACTTGTCTCCATCAGTAGGAACTCTGTACCCGGATGTGGCTGAGCCCACTTCCAAAGCCTTTCCCACAAATGCAACACTTTTTGGTACAGAAAGAAAGCCTTCTTTGAGGAAGAGGCTAAGCTTGCTTAGTTATGAGCCCATGTGACGTCAACTCGCTTTATAAAAATGTCAGTGCCTAGACCTGCTCATTTAAACATGGTTCAAAAGGCAAAATAAGCAAAGCAGATACCTTCAGAGAAGCCTTGCAGAAAATTGATGCTTCCTAGCAGTACCAGCTTTCTTTGCACTGCTCCCCTTAGCACATGTTGAAAATAGGTGCAGCTGTCGTGCCTCCTTGCCAACAGCCCCTAAGGAACAATTCAAGGGTCAACCTTACCATCTCCCAGGCAGACTTTGCCTCTCCCATGGCCATGAGGCCTCCTTTGTGGGTTGCAAAGAATCTGTACTACCCATACCACTTAAGATTTAAGTGTCCATTTTTATGTCTGTTTTCTCTTAATGACCCTTGTGTTTCCCGCTGTCTAATGTGGAGGTGTTCAAATCCCAGGACACTTCGGTTGTCTCATTAAAGTAATTATCAGTGCTTTGTTTTTGCTCATTGCATTTCTCTGTCCCTGCAGCTTCAAAAGTTTATCCAGTGGCTGGAGGAAGCAGAAGAAGAGTCATCTGAGGGCGACCAAGAATGACCTGGCAACCTGCCAGAAAAGAGAGACTCCTGTTGCCCTTAGGGAAGGAAGAGGGAGGGATCTCATACTGGCCAGGGTTTGCCTGGCAGGGTGGGCAGAGCAAGAGCGATGCCCATGCATGGTGCGTAGGTGCAGGACCTGAAATCCAAGTGACTGACAATCCCATTGTTATTTGTGTATTCCCAGCCCCCTCTACCCCCCCCAAATGGCATCTTCTGTGGGGCAGTCACAGCACAGCGTGAGAATCACAAGAGAAAAACAGGAGATCCTAACGTCCAAGATCTTGTGGCCTGTCTGTGATGTATTTTAAGCTATCCATTGGGAGGAGGTGACAGGCAAATACATACAAATTCCATGTAAATCTAACCCTTGAACCATTTCTGGTTTATGTAAATGTGGTCATATGACCTGGTTTATTTGGTGTTGCTGATGTTCCTTGGAGCTGTAAAGAGGCCAATGGGCAGCTCATTTCCTCTCACTGGTCAGAGCCCTTTCTGAAGGGATACTGGCAAGGCTGGTAGACACATGGCTGAATCCTGGCACAGGGCTGGGCTTCAGAAGCTCCTTTGGCAGTGGCAGGCGCAGTTGTCGGAAAAATCCAAGGTACTTGGCAGCCTGGAATGAGAAGAGGCAGTTGCGCGAGGAGGGAGGACTTGTTACCATCAGGCATACCTGACTAGTTAAAATCTTGGTTCTGACATGGGCTCACACTGCAGTTGTGGCAAAACCATGTCACCGTTCTGGGTCTGGTTCCCTTTCTGTAAAATGGGAATAATGCTCACTCGCCTACCTCACAGAGAGCTAGCTAATAAGAGAAGAACACTGAGCAACTAATGTACTGTGTAGGTGATTATGCACCAGATATGACCTCACTTCCCAGTCCCACTAGTTGCCAGTTCTTTTGCTGAGTTTTTATTTCAACTTGTAAAGGGAACAGGTGTCTGGCACTTGCCATGGCCCCAATTCAGGGATCTGCATGGTTCTTGCATCTGCTGAGTGCACAAGTGGCAACACCAGACGGTCTCATGCCCCACTTCAGCAGCAGGTCCTCTCAGGGAAATGCAGCTCCCAAATGTCACTGCTCTATCCAAAGGAGCAGGTGACTTTTCTTTAGAAAGTAGTACTGCCTTAGGGTCTCCCCACGGAGTTTGTTGGACATATGTTCAAACCATGTTTTATTTATTTATTTATTTATTCAACACCACCTCTTCTTTCCTGCTTTTTGGGGAATCACTATGCTGCAAACCCCCCCATTTAAGGATCAGCAACTGCAGCAGGAGTGAATGTGGTTATTTAGACCTAGCCTTCTACTACACCATCCTCCATGCTGATAAACAGACCCCTCAGGAGCACCAGCTTGTCAATGTCCTTGTGCCACTTCCCTCCTCTCTTCTCCCCCAAGAATGGAGCAGAGCAGTATGGTAGGGATCAGCTTACCATTTATGGGTAAGTTGTATGTTAAGCATGCAGACTTGCCACTCTCCTTTTAGGTGGAATGCGGAGTAAATTCTACGGGGAATTCATTGACACTGCCCACTCAGGATTTTTTTGGCCATGATGCAGTATTCCAAATGAGAGAACACTGATCTATGTGGGATGGGGGCCAGAAAATGCTGCCTCTTTAAAGATGGATGTTGAGAAGGGGAAACTTTGAGTATCATTTGGCAGGACTGTGCAAGAGAGGCCTTGGCTTCTGTCATCATGGAGCTTGGTCTTGTAAATGTTGGGGAAAATAGCTGGTATCTGAACTGTCTATATCTGCCATTATTTAATTCAGGGAGTGATTAAAAACATCCTGGTCTAAAGAATGATGCTTCTCCTCTGTTTGACTTTGAATAAGTGTCTCTGATCATGGCACAAACCTGAGCAGGGCTCACTGGTAGTGAAGAGGTAGATCAAATAACTCACAAAGGGTCTTCTTCGTAGGGGGATTCAAGTATATCCATAATAAGTAGGTATGAAATCAAGCTGCTATTGAATTGGGACAATGTGAAACCATGTTCATCATTTATACCCTCTTGGATAGGCGCTGGAAACCAGTTTACCTGACTGAAACCCTTGCACTTCCAGGGAGACTCCCTTTAGAATTAGGTTACAAAAAACCTCAATGAATCAATGCTGGGAGTTAACAAATTGCATATGGTGCTTTGGCTCCCTGATATTGTGTGATTTTTGCAGGGCTGGGGGAGGAAACAACGGCCTTCGTCAAAAGTGCTTGCAAGTGAGCTGCAGGATTTAGGTAGCTTAAAATCTCCCATGATGTTTTTTGTAAACATAAAGATGTTTAAAAGTGGTTTTATTTGTAATTGCATTGATAGCTTGTTTTGAGCATGGGCTTTGGATTCTTTGTGCCAGGTACTAAACAATTCTGCTTTCTGTGTGCTGCATTCCACAGCCACTCGGTTCTAAAGTGGCCAATTTCTTATTGTCGGGAACCTCTATCTCACCCAGGGCTTACAGGCACATACAATAGAGATTTTGAAGGTAGAATGTTCCTGTGTTGACAGACTTTGTCCAAATACCTGAGTGCTCTTTGGAATGGTTTTTTTTTTTTTTGTACTCTTGTCTCAGAGTCTTTGCTTTACAAAACAGACACATCTGAAATAGCATGCTTGATTTCCTCCATCAAAGGAGACCCATAGTGCAATGTAGCCACTCTCGCTTCTCAAGGGCACACAAGTATATATTTTATGAAGGAGAGTTGATTATAATGCTGAAGGATCAACGAGGCTTAATGCTTTCTTTGGCCTATCATCAGAAGATACACTCAGATGGAATGCAAAAAATTCCTTGGAGATCTTGACTATGCTATAAAATTAGCTACCCATTTGTAGGAGTGATGGAACTAGCAGATTCACTTTTTTTTTTTTTTTTTTAAGGCCAGGAGGGGCCATGATGATCATCTGCACTGACATCTTGTATTGAAGACAACATAGCTACCACCTCTCACGGAGGAGGATTAACTAGACAGGACAAGTGCTCCCATCATAGTAGCATCTTCAGTGATGTGCAACAGTGGCTTAGTGAGGCCTTTAAGTGTAGACCTGGAGTAAGTGTAGATCTGAAGCCTCCAGTCTGTTCAGCAAAGATTTCTTTTAGAACAGGTTTGCTTAGCCTAATCCCCCTACTCCTAGTTTCTTTGGCTCTGTGGACTCATTCATGCATTGAGTGATTCATGCTTCATAAGACTTTTGCAAGCAATTAAGTCAGTGTTTTATCAGCTGGGTGTATTTAATCACCTACTTTAAAAAAAAAAAAAAAAAGCTGCAGCAACAACTGTTAATGCAAGTTTCAGGATTTGAGCTATGAAGCTGGAGCAGCATGATGACTGGAGTGTGCACAGCCTTATTCTTCCATCCAACCTTCCATAGCCTGCCAGCACCCATCGTATTCTTGAGGCACCTACCACTGCAGAATATGTTGAAAAGCTGCTCTTGCAGCAACCAAAGCTCCTGTCAAATGCAGCAGAAGGTCCATGGTGCAGTGGTAGCAGAAAACATTCTGGAAGGAGTTAGTTCAGAAGAGTGTTAGAATGACCTTCTCACTACTAGCCATCCCCACCTCAAAGTGCCCAGCAGGACCTTCGAACAACAGCCCGCTGTGTCGCCCTAGGAGTTGGTGTTGCACCAAAAGTTTGTATGCCTGGGGAATGCTAACACATTGAGGGGAGCTTTGTATAGTGGGTCTCTACATGTCCAAGAGCACTACGCTGAGCGAGGTAGTGATGCTACATCCATGAATACCATTGGCATTAGGACAGCAAATACAATGGATCCCTGCACACCTTGGTGGCACCTGCAGCTGAGATGGGGCTTGCTAAACTAGACATCAGCACACCTTGATTCTGTGTGGGATCCCTCTGGAGTCAGACCTTCCTCCACCAGTCACTGTTCTGTGTGAAGGGCCATTGTGTCTGCTGGAAAAATTCCAGACCAAGGCTATGGCCATTTCACCATGGCTGAGATAGAAACTGCTCACTCCCTTCTTCATACCTCACATGGCTGCTGCTTGTTTGTCAGCTCCTGTCTGCTTAGGCCTATAGCTAAATACAAGTTTGATCTACATCAGTGCCAAACTTTTTCCTTGCAACCCCGTTGGGGAAAAAAAAAATGTCCACGACCCATCGATTACACCTTTGAGCAATGCATTCCAGTTTTCTGGTGGTGGCAGCAGGGGCTGCCATGACCCAGTACCCGAGTGTCCACAACCCAGTACTGGGTCCTGACCCCAAGTCTGAAAACCACTTACCTACATCTCGCAGGGCTGTGAGAAATGTCATGCCCTAAGCAATGTAGTTACATTGACTTAACCTCCCCTGTAGACGTAGCTAGGTTGATGGAAGAATTCTTTCATCAACGTAGTTACTGGCTCTCAGAGAGGTGGAAGGCTGGAAAAGTCCCTTCCATTTATGTGGGAGGCATGTACGCTACAGCACCACATGGTGCCTTGCCATTCGCTGTGCTGCTGTAGCTGTAGACATACACTCAGTGTCTCTTTAACAGTTGAGGAGGGAGGGGATATTAAATTGAATTTCAGTTTAATAGATTCCCAGCCAAATGAATGCTGCTCCCTCCCATGAACACTGCCTGAGTGACCCTAGATTTACTGGTAACAGCCACAAGACTCAGCATTGGCTGGTAGTGGCAAAGAGGATTCCAACCTGGCTGGCCAAGAACCTAAGGAAATGTCTTTTTCTCCCCAAAGGAAACAGTTTATCCTCCTGGCACTGGGGGATTCTGGCCCTGAGGATGGGTGACAGTGGAAGTACTATGGCTGGTCAATTTTCAGTTTAGTCTATGCTGAACCCTTGGCACTAAAACACTTTCTTCTGGCTTCACTGTTTTTTCCTACACCCCCCCCCCTTGCTTTCAGGTACTGGAGAGTGCCTGTCCGGTTGAATGGACTAAACATCTCAGCAGCTCCCCTATAAGTGTTAAGTGTGGGGGCTGGCCTGGAGCCCTGGGGGGGGGGGCAGCGGGTGGATTTAGGGGACTGGTGTAGAGAAGCAGGGGCTGAGAGGAGCTGTGTGTGTTTGGGGGAGGGCTGTTCAGAGCTCGGGGGGTGGGACAGGACAGTGGGTATGATAGGGAAGCTGAGGCTGGGGGGAGCTCTGCCTTTTGGCAGGGCTGTCCCAGACCCCTAACGGGATATAGAAAGGTTCTGTAGGGAAGCTGGAGATGAGTGGAGCTGTGTATGCATTTGGGGATGTGTGTGGGGAGCTAGTGGATGGGCTAGAGGATATCCTGGAGCCTTATGTAGGGATGTGGGGTTCAAGCTGCCTGGAGTGGAGAGGCTCATGAGTGTGGGTGCCAGCCTCAAGGGAGACTGTCAAGAAGTAGGGTGTAAACCCCAAAATTGGTGAAATCTAATTACAGAATATCAAACCAACCAAGCAAGAAGTGTGAATTCTGTAAGCATGGTAACAGCCTTCCCATGGAGTCACACAGGGTGTCCTTGGGCACTTGGTCTGTCTTGCCAGTGGCGCAAGGCTGCTTTCATGATAGATGCTTCCTTGTGGTAAAAATAACAATATTCATGTTCCTCAAAGTCCCAAAGGAGCAGTCACTTATCCTAGGTCAATTGTATCCCAGATCACTCACCAAAGACACCACCTGGGGCCAGTCCTGTAATTAAAGATTTATTAGCTAAGAAAATAACTTTATTTACCAGGTGAAAACAGGTAGACATGCACACAAATGAGTTACGAGAGTCCTGTGGTACCTTAAAAACTGAGACACTTCTTTGGGCGTAAGCTGTGATGAGTCTGACGAAGGGGGTTGGAACTCATGAAAGCTTATGCCAAAAGAAATCTGTTAGTCTTTAATGTGCCACAGGACTTTTTGCTGTTCACGGACTAGCATGGCTACCCTTCTGGAACTTGCCACCAATGAGTTAGTTTTAGGTTCCAAAAGGTGAGAGTAGCTGCTGTGTATGCAAGCTGTATGTGTCATTTAGGACTAACCTAAACGATAGAGTGTGGGGCACCCTTGGTTAGAAATATTGCCCTCTGAATTCCAAGAAGCCGTTGATTTTACCTAGCAGAGATTTTCTTTGTTCCTCTCTGTGGGTGTGGGGGAAGCAACCAGCAAAGTCTTTTTGTCTGTTGTTGTTCCACAATGGTTTGGCTAAACAAGCAAGGAGTCCTGTGGCACTTAAAGACTAACAAATTTAGTTATCGTATGAGCTTTTGTGGGAGAAAATGGTTTGTCTGGCATCTATAAGTCTTTTTAGGAGAAGGGGATGAGGTAAATTAGTATTTCACTCTTAGAGGTAGTGCAGATGTAGCCTATCTTAGCAAAATTTATGTTGCTCAGGGGTGTGAATGTTCCACCCCTCTTTAGTGACATAAATTACACCAACCAGGTTCTGTCTGTACTGGTGCCTTATGTCGGCTGGAGAGCTGCTTGTGGGAGGTGGGTTTTTAATGTTGATGGCAGAACTCTTCCATCAAAATGGAGAATCTTTGCCAGATGCACTGCAAGGTTTTACACGTTGACCATTCCCTAAGAAGCGCTTCTCCCCACTGGATTTTATGGATTTAGTGGACACTTAAATAGGGGTGCAGCTGTTGTGAAGAAGATGGATGCATGCAGCGGGCAGCCTACATGCATTTCAAAGGCTGAACTGCTAAACATTCTGCGGCTTCTTTTAACAAGGGTCACACTCAGACCAGTCAGTCTGGTGTCCAGCCAGGCATTTGCCAATGTTCAGGGACACCTTGGCAGGTGCTGGCACCAACCTGGTTGGCCAGCCTCATGGGGGAGCTGACCTGTGTAGAAAGTCAGGTTGGGGTGGGGGGAAGTTGTGTGGGTTCAGACCTGGTTAGCTGGCATGGCAGGTGTAGGAAGCTGGGGCTGGAGGGGGCCCTGTATGATGGGGTCTGTCAGGAAGCTAAGGCTGGGTGTGGGGAGCTGTGTGGGGGCCGATGAGGGGAAAGCCAGAGCTCTGCACTGATGGCTATGGGGGGATCGCAGGGAAGCTGGGGCTGTGTATTGGGAGCTCTGAATGATGGGGTCCGTAGAGAGGCCTGAGCTTGGAGGGGGGAGCTGTATGTTCGGTGGGTGGGGGCTGCAGGGAAGCTGATGCTGTGGGGTCTTGGGGGGGAGGGCAGTAGGAAGCTGGGCCTGGGGGGAGCTGTGGGGGGGGGGTCTGTATGGGGTTGTGTAAGAAGCTAGGGCTAGGTATTGGTAGGGCTACCAGATACCAAAGCCTGGAAAGGAGGACAGGGAAGTACAAAAATGAGGACATTGGAGGACACATGGAGAAAATGTTGTATTAATGTAACATTCTTCTGTTTTTAGGGGACCCTGGAACACTTTCCCCTAAAACTAAGGTATTCCATGGCACTTCAGCATACTTTAACCCCTATAAGTAAAAAGCCAGACAAAATCATGTATTTTAAAATGCCTGCCAGATGGAGGATGTGAAGGTAAAAAGGAGGACATATCCTCCTTTGGCCCGACATCTGGTAACCCTAGGTATTGGGGGCATAAGGGGCTGTAGGAAGCTGGAGCTGGGGGGAGCTGCAGGGGGGGTCTATACTGAGGAGGTGTAGGAAGCCAGGCCTAGGTATTGGGGTGTGCAAGGGGCTGTAGGAAGCCAGGGTTGGGGGGGGG
>ML682074.1:9372904-9420887 GCA_007922195.1 Podocnemis expansa | reverse complement strand
ACAAAGGGTCTTTGGGGGGCACTTTCCCCTCTGGCCCAATGCTGCCATCTGCTCTCAGGGCTGGAGGTGGTGACAGCTTTTACAGGAGACTTCAAACCAGGCTGGGGGGTGAAGGATGGCTGGCCGTTCGCAGGCGGGTTGCTGCTCCCTTTTCTCCAAATTCCCAAAAGAAACTCAGTGCATTTTCCTTCCTTTCATTCTCCCTGCAATTTGTTTTCTGCACTACATGTCCTGCACCTAAATGGTTACGGCCCATTGTTGGGTGCTGCTGAACAGCACTTCCCTGCCTTTCAGTGGTGGTTGAAATGAATTTTCTGTGTGCACTGTTTGTAAATAAATGCTCTGGGGTCCTTTGAAAGGTTGCTCTCAAAATGAATTCAGAGTGTCTGGAATGCAACGCTGTGCGGTGGGTGGAAAATGGACAGCGTGATCCTCAACCAAGTGCGATTATAAATATCGGCATCTCAAGCCGAGACGAGGGGTCCGGCAGAAGATGCGGTGACCCGCGTTAGGCCTGGTCTTGTTTCGTGGCTTCGCTAACGAGTCAGAAGAGGAGTCATATGGCAGATGAGTGAAATTTGCTGATGAAGCAAAACTGAGAGGATCTGCAGATACCAGAGAGGACAGAGAAATGAGATACCCAGTGAGATGAGAAACGGGCTGAAAATAATAAGATTCGGCTTGGACAAATGCAGTTTGTTCAGTTGTGGGGGTGGAGAGGGAGAAAGAATAACCCTAAACCTAGATTCTCTTTGGGCAGAAGAAAGCTGGGGCGTAGGAGTGAATGAGAGAGACTGAGGGGTGCAGCAAATCAGAAGGGAGTCTGCAGTATAATTTGATGTAAAAAAACTAGTCGGTGTGGTTTTGTCTTGGTGCCATGCATTTTGATGCTGCTAAATAAATCACCTAATTGGGGTTGCTTATGCAGGGGCCTCATGCTGTGGAGCAGGAATGGGAAAGTCTCTGTCTCTCTCTGACTCTGGGGGAGAGCCTGTCTGGAGTGTTGCATTCAGGCCTGGGCACCTGCTCCTTCAGGGGAGGGCGAGGAGAAAGATCCAACAGCTGGAAGAAGGAAGATTGCCTGAACCAGCTGTGGAATTGTTTCAAAGGGACAGCCGTGTTAGTCTAGTTCAGAAAAAAAGCAAGGAGTCCTGTGGCACTTAAAGTCTAACATTTATTTATTGCGTGAGCTTTCGTGGGAGAAAATCCCATTTTGTCGAGCACTGTGGAATTGTCTTCAAGCAAGAGGTGGGGGGAGCCCTATGACTGGAGATGTTTCAGTAACTTGTAAACAGCGCATAGGAGAGAATGAATTTCCTTTGGCTCGTGGGGCAATGGGCTGGCTGGAACCAAACGGGGTTTTGGTATTTCCCCCCTCACTAAGATGGATGGGGAGGAGGGAGAGTGATGGTTTGCACGAGGGTGTGGATGCTTACACTGCCACGTGAGTGTCTGAAAAGGAATCTCAGTGGTATTCATGAGCAGTTGTTAGCCTTTGCCAGACAACCTGCCCCTTGCCCTTGCACCTGTAGTGAGGAACATGGCTCCTGTGGCGTGAATCCTTTCAGCCACGCTGATTCTGTCAATGGGAAAACTTCTAGAAACTTCTTTGGGGTGAGAAACCCTTTCTGTGGGACTTGGAGCCTGAAGGTTCGGTGGCATTTGGTAAGAGAGAAAGGAGAAGCTGCCAAATGGGACAGGCTTTGGCCCCAGCTTTTAGGAGGCAAAAATCCCAGGAAATGAGGGTGAGTTCTCTGCAAGTCATCTCTCTGGGATGGATGCATTTCACCCTCTCGCAAAGTCCGTCTGAGGTGGATTTGCCTGCTAATGCAAGCCTGTCAAGTTCCCCTTCCCTCCTCCTCCCGCAGACCAGGCCTGATCAATTCTCTGTTTTTTTCCCCTTTTCTCTGGGCAGGGCAGCTCTGGCCTGTCACTCCCTGGGGCTCTCCCTTCAACTCTCCACATCCCAAGGCAGCAGTGCAGCCTCCGGCTTGGGCCATGTCTTTGCTACAGGCACCGCACCGACATGGCTATGGTGCTGCAGCTAGTGTAGATGGTGGTTATAGCGATGGAATGGGTTTTCCATCCTTGTAGATAATCCACGCGCCTGATGGAAGAATTCTCTGTTGACCTAGCTGAGCCTCCAATGGGAGTGAGGTTGCCATCACTAGCATGCTCAAACCCCTGAACGCTGTAGTTACGTGAGCATATCGTTTAAGTGTAGGCCAGGCTTTAATGTATGGGATTTCCCTTTTATTTATCTTGCTAACGTCTGTTTGCTCTAAGTATGCAGGATTGCAGTGAGGCTGTGTCAGTGTTTATGGAAATGTGAACTACGATTCCCTGCACCGTGGGGTTGCAGCACTGATCAGAAGTTAATGCTAGGCAAGGTGCAGGGTGCCAAGCCTTGGAAAAGGTAAATCCCAGAAGGGTATCTATCTTCTATGGGAGGAAGGAAACCCAAGAATGAATAATACTACAAATTTGGAAGACAGGAGAGTTAAACAGACAAGTCACAATGGTTCCTGAGTTAATCTTCACGTGGAAATGTGTTCATTACCTGCCCAGAGAGCAGATATGTGTTACTGAACCGTACTGTGACAGCAACAGATGGCGAAAGAGCCATGCCTGCATCTGGTTGTTGATAGCAGCGATCTAGTCTGCTAACCGTACTCTGGAATCTCCTTTGGGTAGGTCACTTAATATTTCTGTCTCAGTTCCTCATCTGTAAACCGGCGATTATACATCCTTCTTACTCTTTGTTCATCATGTCTTTCAAGATTGTAAGATCCTCAGGGCAGGGACTCACTTGTGCATCTGTGCAGTGCACAACAGGCTCTAAACTTAGTTAATACGTGCTACAGTAATTAAAAATAAAAACCAAACCCTTTAAAAACAATTAGGGTATCCATGTAAGGATGTGCAAATGACACACCTCTTGAAGCTGCATTGTAGCTTGCAGGGTTTTTGAGTGGGGATATGGATCTTGGTAGTATGTGAAAGGTTCCCACGAGCCTCGTCATGAAATTGTGTCTTACTTTCTGTATCAAAAATGCTAATCTTTTGCACAGTCTTTGCTATGCACACGGTTGCAGTGGTTATACTCAAGTGTAATTTCTTTTAAAGACAGTTAAACTGGGGCAACTCTGTGTGCGGCTGCTTTTTTTAACTCAATTAAAGCCAGATTTTTGTCATCTAAATTGCACCTGTGGCCAAAATAATCATTTTAAAGCCAATAGAAGCATGTCCATAAAGGCCTTGCTCTGATACGTCATTTTTAAAATTCATGAAATTTCTGTGTGTAGGCAAGCTTTTATCAACTGGCTCAAAGGTCCCCCTCCGCTCTTCTCTCCCTAAACCAACGGTCTCAAACATGCGGCCCCTAAAGCTATTTCCTGCAGCCTGCAATGACAGAATTATTACCAATATTTGCAATAGCATTGTATGGAAAGGTTTAAGTGGTGCAGCCCTCGGGCTACCATACTGATCCTCAGGCGGCCCTCTGCTAGTCCTCACATAGCCCTTGTGATGATTTGAGTATGAGACCCATGCCCTAAACTGTTGGCTGCCTGAAAGTCTTAAGCCCCCCCCCCCCCCGGTTGCTCTTTCATCTTTTCTCATAACTCTGTGCTTAAGGTAGTACTTCATGTGAGCAATAGATTTTTGCTTGTCTCCACTGTGGTCAGTCACCTCTTTCATTGCAGTTTCTGGACTCTTGAGTTCTCCCCTTCTTTGGCAGTGATGAGACAGAGCAGCTCCAATTTCCCCTTGTGCTGCATCACTTAAGAAACACGAGTGATTGGTGATGAGGTAGTTCTACTGATCCCCCCCCCCCCATTGTGTTCAGGAGTTGGTTCCAGTTTTAACCTCTGAACAGTGGTGAGTGATTTCCAGGTCTCAGCTGGCACACAAGAATAGGTATCCAGCTAATTGCCAGACTGGTAACTAATCCAGGCCCAGTTAATTATCACTCAACTCTCCAAACCTGGGTTCAAGGCTGAGATTAGGAGACCTTTCTGGAGACAGAACAAAGCAGGCCCTACTGGAATCCCCAGCTTGTGGGTCAGATGCTGTTGGGTATTTGGCGACCTCATCTCGCACACATGTGCGTGGGGAGATGTGTTGATGTCTGCTGAGAGGGTGATTGATTTATTTTTATTGTAAGATCTTTTGAAATGCGTGCCAGAAGCCTCCTCTGTCTTTCCAGTGGAGAAAGTTTGGAGACAAGGAACAGACCCTAAATTTAATAAGCAATGTCACTCCCTAAGAAGTGGTGAGTTGCCTCATAGTGTGCCAGCCCTTTGGAGTCTGGGATGATGATTTCTATGTGTAATATTCCTGTTTGCAAAAGGCTCTTGGCTGTGCCGTGTTCCCGGTGATAGATGCTGCTGTCAGTCAAACTGGATTGTATGTAGTGGAAGAGTGGAGAGAGAATCTGTTGACAAAGTGAGTGTGTTCACAAGGCTTGCAAACCTAGTGTGATTTGCCTGTCCAGCTTCTGAGCTGCCTTTCATCCTTCCTGGTCCTTCAGCCAGTGATTTGGTAACTGTTCTTACCCATACTTGGCCCTGTTCTACATTTGGGTGCTTTTCAGCAGCAAACTGCCGATTATGCAAGGAACGTAAAATTCCTTGTGTAACTGGTGGCGACTTTCTAAGCCGCCAGTACACATCAAGGAAAAGCTGACTGCAAATCCTTTGCAGTCAGCTTTCCCCTGTGCTCCCTGACTCCCAGGATTTCTGGGGTCGACTTCCAGGAGCGGCATGGCGAGTTCAGACTCGCCACAAACCGCTCCCGGAAAGGTGAACTGACAGCAGTGAAATTGACGCTGTGAGCATAGACATAGCCTAAGGGTCGAACATGTTGTGTCCTTATAGCATTCAGGGACTGAGCACAGAGCTGTTGTTGAGTTTTTCCTAAGGAGTTAAATTCCCTAGTTGAAGAGAAGTATCGCTTATTCCCCGAATGCCCTGCTCTACTACTGCAAGGACAGGAAAGGCTGGGGAGAAAAGTGAGTGTAGTTGAATTGTGAATGTCTCCAGCCTTAGGTGCTCTGTACAATTCATCTGACTCAACCTAGAAATCCTTGTGAAAAAACACTTGCCTCCTGGGGGAGAATTGATATGGTTGGCCGATGCCCAGCCGATTGACAGGCCATCCTTCAACTAGGTTACTCCTTGTCACACTGACCAGAAAGCTTGGGGTTCTTGGAAGACAATGTTCAGCTCTGGGTTGGTTTTACAGTACGCTCGTTCATTGCAGTCCCTGGTGCTTAGCAGTGAAGGCGATCCTACTTTTCACCTGGTGTGGTGGAGTTAACGGAGTTGGGGGTAATGGTTATTTGAAATGTTAGTGACTGAATGCTGGGCTCTGCACCCACCGACCAGCTGTACTTGGCTGATGACCGCCAATCACTCCCTGCTCTTCTGGTGGCAAATCTCCACAACGTTCTCCACAGCAGAGGATGGTGCGTAGGTACTGGGGTTGGTCTTGGCCATGGCTACTGCAAGAGGCTGCTCCCAGGTTGTGAATATAAGGCAGAGTAAGAGCACCAGGGCTGGGGTGCAACAAATACTTGTGGAGAGGGTTTGCTGCTGATACTTGTTCCCTGAATTTCGTTATATGTGTCCACATAGCTGCACCTTCCTGTTTAAATCCAGCTGTTTAGACTCTGTAGGTGTCCAGCCTGGTCTGTATCGTGGTTGGCTTGATGTTTGATGGCACTCGTACCCTGGCATTTTGAAGTCAAGGTAGCCAGATTGGGTTGCAGACCAGTATCCTTAGGGCCCTATCTGCATTACACAAACAATAAACCTGCACATCAGCTGGGCATGTTTGCAGCTAAAGCTGATCAGAACCTACTCAGTGAAATGCACTTTAATCAAACAATGTCAAAGCCAGAACCTTTCATGCAGATCATTGATTTCAGCGGGCAGGTTTTTGAGGTCCAAGGCTCTCTGGCCACTTCTCATCAGAGAAAAGTGACTTGAAAAGTTGGCCTTTATGACCCGAACATGAACTTCCCAATGCAATTCTGATTCCTCAAGTTTACAAGGTTTTGGCTTTGTTCTATGTGAGAATGGAAACAGATTTTGGGACCTCACTGAAACTGGTGCCCTTTAGCTGTCTCTAGTCTAGGGACAGCTCAGCTGAGTTCCAGCGTATCTTGTCTGGTGTCTGACTGTGACCAAACGTAGCTTTGGTCTCTCTCTGAGCTTCCATTTCTTGGCTGTGAAAGTTACAGTTTCAAGCATGGTTTCCTGCCCATCTGCTGAAGTGTGTTCCACTGGGTTTAACCTTTGTGTAAACATGGCCCTGTTTCCTTGTTTCCCTGACTTGCTGTACAATGCCCTTTAAGGGTTGGTTATGGGATGGTGAACTGGGAATTTTCTGTTAATTTTTATGAAGACTCTTCTCGCCCCTCCAGTTTGGGGAGGGCTGGGGGCAGGGGTGACTATTTACTTTCAAAACAGACTGAGAGAGGGACATGGGTAGAAATGTCATCTCCCTGAGCCTGAAAGGGTCCTTGAAAAGGACTCAGCAAAATTTCCCAGCTCGAGAACAAAGAACAGGGAAGATGTGGTTGAAGGCATCACAGTCAGCAGGGGTCAAGGCTCTCACCTGGGAACTGACCAGGGAGGTCAGATTGAGAAAGATGGGTGCTGAACATGGAGTTCATTATAACTTGGTTGGGCTCCAGGTGAACCAGAACGGACTTGGACTGTGCTTCAACCTGCAGTTCTGTACACTCACCTAAGGGCTTCCTGAGCTCTGTTTTAGTTGAGTAATAAACCCGACTGTTTTGACAGCATGTTTGAGCGTCAGCAAGTATTTGCACTAAGGTCAGGTCCTGAAGGGTGGACAAGTCTCTGTCAGGAGTCTGTCTAGCTGAACAGAGCTGATGGTGGGAAGGAGGAGTGCCAGAGCCCCAACTGCTCAGTCTAAGAGGTGGTGAGGCCTCCTGGCCTACCCTGAAGAAAAAATGAGACCCACTTGGGGATCTGGCATATGGAAGAGGTTCCTCAAAGAGGCTGTTCCAAAGCTGGGGGCATAGTGCCAATCCTGTGGATCCGTGACATATGGCTCTGCCAGAAAGAATGTCTTCTGTACTCAATGTTGAATTGGCTTTGGTCCTTAACTCCATTTCTAAGTTCTGTGGTCAGCTAGAGTGAAGGAAAAAGCCATCACACACGTAGCAGCCTGCCAGGGAACGTGGAGCTTTGGGGGATCATATCTCTAGTTTCTGTGGTCAGGACAGTGAATGCCCTCCTGCAGTGCTCACTCCAAGAACATGATACTGTTGGTTTTCTGGCTTGCTTTTGCCTCTTGTTCTGTTACTGAGCTAATGATGACAGCATGGGAGCCATTGTTTGGTCTTCTGGTTTCCATTTAA
Source organism: Podocnemis expansa (assembly GCA_007922195.1). NCBI lineage: Eukaryota > Metazoa > Chordata > Testudines > Podocnemididae > Podocnemis > Podocnemis expansa. The sequence goes on along the minus strand of ML682074.1, from coordinate 9,413,494 downwards.
AATAGAAGTTCAAGCATTTCATTCTGAACCTGGCTGAGTTCTGGCACGCAGGGCCCTTCACTCCTTCTGGAGATTGGCTGCATTTCAGCTATGTTTCTGGGTGGTACTGCTTGGGGAGGTGTTACTGTTTCCTGTGTCAGGGGCATTTTGGGGCAGGCTTCCCAAGGAATTAGTCTTGTTGAGAAGTTCTGGGGAAGGAGGGAGTTGACTGTCTTGGAGTTGGTGATACAGAAGATACTAGGTCTTGCCCCTCGCGGTCCAGGGTCAGGGTGCTGAGCTCCAGCCAGTCACCCACCTCAAGCTCAGCTCCCATGTTCATGGCTTGTTTGCCCTTGGATTCCCCACCCACTTGTCTTGTTAGGCAGCTCTGTGATTCATCTCCTTTGCAGGGTCCAGTCCAGTGACTGTTGTAATATCATGTAATGACTGTGAGGTTGTCCTGTTGCAGCACACATCTCAAAGAAATGGCTAACTCTGGTCTCTCTGATGAGGTCTCCTCTTAGGCAGTTGCATGTATGCTCTCCCAGAGACTTGGGCATGCGGGAAGCCAGTTGTGTTTACACAGAAATAAGCTTCTGCTCATTCCTTTGGATCCCCAGAAGCCTGACAGGACCAAACACATTTGAGCTGTAGAAGCTGCTGTGCAGAGCTTGGCTTGGTATCGCTCAGCCAGAAGGGAAATAGAGTGTAAAAAGGAGCTTCTGTAGGTCAGGGGTCCCGCAGCAACTCTTGCTTCACAGATATGTTTGGCTTCCATTTTCCTCACAAAAACCAGTCCTCTCTAGGCATTCGGGCCAGACCCCTTTCTCTTTAGCTGTGCAGAGCACATTGTTCCAGCTCTGTGTCCTTCCTCAGGTGACTGTGAGGTACCGGTAGATAAGATGGGTGCCTCCTGTGTAGCTGTTGAGAATGGTGGTGAAGGGCTGTGAAGACCCCCTTGTTGTAACTGATGGATGTTTCAGTTTATGCAGGAGATGGAGAATTGGCTCAGTCCAGCAGAGCCTTCCCCTCCCCTGCATCTTGTGTAAATATCCAAGAGAACGCAGCAGTGTCCTGGCCCAGGACATTGCTTTTACCTAATGCTTTGTGAAAGTCCCCACAGTACAGCTGAACTTGGCTGAGTTTGGTTTCGCTATAGTGGAAGCTGCTGATGTGGACATTGCCTTAGTATTGCTCTGAAGTCTGTGCACGCTGGATGCCGTTTGGGCTGCCTGCAGGCTTATCTGATGGGGCGACAGCCAGAACCCTGTTTGATGTTTCCTATTGATTGCCTCTTCCATCCCCTCCCACCCTCTTGTTTGTTAGTTGGAGGCTGCTTCCATGACCTTTGCTACGTGGCTCGTGGTTTACTGGAGTGTTTGGTCCCTCGAGGCTCTGGCTGTGACGCTGGGATTCCAGCCCTCCTGGCTTGTTCAGGTGGAGCGCAGGAATGCCTTCATTTTTGAGGGTTGGGGGGGGGGGATGTGGTTAGACAAGACCTTTTTCTATGTCTACACCAGTGGTTCCCAACGTTTTCTCTGCCGTGGCACACCTTGCTACCTTCAACTAAATTTGAGGCACACCACCATGTAGTTTCCAAATGAAGTGATGAATATTCATGAGCCAATCCAGAGCTCTTTGAGTAGTTTTTCAAAAAATTCTGTGGCACACTTGCTCAGATCTGATGGCACACCTGTGTGCCATGGCACACTGGTTGGGAAATGCTGGTCTACACTACCACTTATGTCAGTCTATCTTAAGTCGCTGAGGGGAATGAATAAGCCACCCCCTTGAGTTGCATGAGTTACACAAACTGAAGTGCTGGTGTGAATTGTGCTGTTTTGATCGAAGAGTTTTTCTTGCCAACATAGCTGTCGCCACTTATTAGGGCTGGATTAATTAAGTCAACAGGCAAGCTCTCTCCCAGCTTACAGTGACACAGCTGGAGTAGGAGTGGTGTCTGATTTAGGAGGGTTGAGCCAATCTCTAGGCTACTTTGGCCCATAGCAAAACCTTCCAGTCCCTCAGACCACATCCATGGGAGAGATCCTCATCATTAGTCTTACTCAGAGTATGCTCTGTATTGTGTGCACCATCCCTACCTCAAAAGACTCTCACGCTAAGCGAACAAGACCTTTGGTGACTCACAGACCAGATATATTGGCATCTTCCTGAGCTTGCTTCCTGCTGCTGTGAGGCTCTCAGTCTGGCTTTTCTCTCTTTCTCCAGGCTTGTGCTGTTGTGATTGTGATCATTAAAGAGGGCCAGCAGCACAGCTAGGAATTAAACTTTTCTGATGGCGTTGGGAGGCTCAGCAAGGGGGCTTCTGTCCCCCAGGATCTTGGCCTCACAGTTGTGCAGGAAACAGTGTTTGAAGTTGAAACAATTATGATTTTATACCAGTTATTTTTTGGACTGGAGGAAAAGAGTCCATAGGATTGCCCCATCAAGGGTCTCTGGGGCAGTGGGAGCAGCATTCAGGCAGCGTGTCATACCAGCTGGGCTTTGAGCTGGTTGTCCTCTGTCTGCTCTACCTGCTGTGATGGCCAAGATGCGAGGAGAGATGCAGCAAATCCTTGGAATGATCAAGCTGGCAGAAAAGGATCAGGATTATTGACTTCACTTAGGCTTTAATTTCTTCAAAGGAACGGGCTTCCTCATGCTTCCAGAGCAGGGACGCTGACTTTCCAATAAACAGCAGCTCCTGGGAGAGAGCTTGCAGCAGCCCTGTCTGGGAAAATCTTTCCTCACAGCTGACCTCTGGATTTGCTGCTGTGGCTCTCAGAGGAGCATCTTGGCTCACCCTGTTTGCTGCCAGCTGTCAGTGGCCTGTGGGAACTACTGGGTATGAATGATGCAGGCTGCATTTGGGTTTCTCGGTTCCTCAGTGCCCAGCAGCTGCTTTCGTATACATAGGTTTATCTAAGAGACAAGCCTGTGAGGGCCAATCTGACTGGATTGCATTCTGGGAGCTGTGTCCCAGGCTTGGACTGTAACGGAGAGGGTATTTGGGCTGGTTTAGTTCTCAGCATTGCCACAAACTGACTTTGGGTGAGACATTTCCCTTCTGTGTGCCTCAGTGTCCCCTCTGTAACTTCAGGGTAATATTGGCCAACTTAAGTGGGCTAGAGATTAGTGTTTGGACAGTGCTTTAAGATCATTGGCTGGGATATGCAAAGAAAGGCGCAGCTTTCACCCTGACCTCATGGTGAATTCTAGAGGGATTTATTGTACAGACATGGTTTCTCTAAGCTGTTACTAATGTGGATGTCCTAAGGACTTTGCTGGGACTTCGAGTGGAATTCTTTCTTAAACTGGCCCAGTGTGACGTGTCAGCCATAAATCCAGCCCCTTCATGCCCTGTGATGAGTACCACAGACTGAGAACAGAGGACCTAGCAGTGAAAAAGGTTTGTGGGTGTGAACTCATCTAGGGTCCTTGTCTTCACTAGGAAAAGAGTTTAACACGTGTTAAAACTACAACTGCTGTGCCTGTAACTAGTCCATGTTAGTTACAAATGTCTTAGCAAAACACTTCTTTCTTAGTGTGGATGCTTCCGCCATCTGGCTTGCAGAAAGTGGGGCAAAGTTAAGCACTTTTTCTAATGTTTTGCCCCAACCAGTTTTAAATGTCTGAAGCAGTTGGGCTTCCACCTCTCTTCTAGGACAATGTTTTCCCCAGGCAGGTTTCTTTCCAGACAGTTTTTGCTAGTGGCCTATGTTATTCCTTTTCTTAATGATACCCTCTTTCTCCTGCCTACACCCCATTGTCTCGCCCTGAGTAGCCTTCAGTTTCTAGAAGGCTGGCAGCAAGTCAGTCTACTGTGGTTTAGGAGTCCTGTGGGTATCCATACTTGGCCAAACCCAGCTGTTCGCTGCTGGGGATTCTTATGCTTTTTGTGAGGAGAATATTTCATGCAGGGCAGCTTCTGGTGTACCCTTTTCTTTTCATTGCACAGTGCCAGGGTCATTCAGTAGTTGGGGTGAAGTGTAAAATATTCCAATACACAGGACTGTGGTGCTCGCTGTAGTTGCCAATTTGATGACAAAGCTTTGAGAGTGCAGAGAAGGTCATTTTAGGATATGAATCACTGTGGTAGCTGAATCATCCTTGTGTCATTTAGACCTTCCTACAGCAATCTTCCAGCTTCCACAGATGAAATCAAACTAGGCCAGGAGATGCCCTCATTGTAGGATGGTGGACAGTTGCATTATAATTGCAATCTAAATTATAGATACATTTTCGGATATGAATACCTTTCTCCCCAAGGCATCCTCTTGGATATGATTTCTCCTGATGGATTATTTTGGAATGCTGACAGAGCTGTAACTAGGCATTTTGGCACCCGGGGCACGTTCCGCTTGGAAAGCGCCCCTTACAATGAGCGGCATCTGGAATGATCAGCGCGAAACGCGCCCTTTGATAGAACAGCTCAGTGGAGCCATTCCGGGGAGTCTGGGGCAAAGCCCCATTCACCCCACTGTAGTTACAGACCTGAATGCTGATAAGAGTTTCTGTCTGGACCTTCTCTCCCCCCCCAGGAATCAAGGTGTGTGTCACACAATGTAGCTGCCCTTTAATGCACAGATTGACCCTTTTTAATCCTTTAATTCCCCCAAGTGACACAACCTACCATGTGGGTAATGCTTTAGGTCAGTGGTTCTCAATCTTTTTGGCTCAAGGGCCACAGATTCCATTTTTACAACCCTGAAGGGCCACCAGTCTCTGCCAGCAGACTGCCAATCCCTGCAGCCAGACAGGAGTTCAGCAAGAAGGCTGCCTCCTTTCTAATCTTCCATCTCCTTGGCTGGAGCCGGGAAACCCCATGCATCCTGTAGCCTGGCCTATGTGCTCCACCTGGGTCCCTAGGCAGTGGCTCTGTTCTGCAGCTGGGGGGTGAAAGATCAGTAATCTCCTCCCTCCTGCTCCAGTGGGTACCGAGCACCCATGGATCTGAGCAGAGCACTTTGGCATGCTCCCTGTCACAGCCGGGGGGGGGGGGGGGCGGCACTGAACTTCCATCCCCTTGGTTGCAGCAAAGAGCCTGAAATGGTTTTTTAACCTTGCAGAAACATGCTGTGCCTAGGTCCTTAAGCAGTGACTCGCTTCTGCACCCAGCAGGAGGGAAGCTGCAGGCCACTTTGCAAGCCTGAGTTCCACTTTTGGCCCCCGGGCCACAGGTTAGGAACAGCGCCTTAGGTTGTACTAAGTATTGGGAAATTGCCTACTGCTTGTGGTCTCTTAAGTGCAGGTCAGTTCCTGTCCCATCCGGACCCATTGCTGACCATGATTCTCAGCAGTGGGCCCCACGGTTACCACATCTCAATGGTGCTACAAAACCCAGCTTGCTGTTTAGTCACAGAGTAGCTGCAGCTTGGGAGCAGCCCAGCAAGCTTCACCATCTTCCACTGTGTCTTCACCCAGCCCTGGAGGAACCACTACCAGATTGGACCCTGGCAACATCAGCTCTGCAGAGACTGCCAAGGGGAGGACCAATTAGTGCCCGTTGTGACAGGGAGCCAAGAGGAGCTTAATGAGCCTGGGTTTCCTTAAAGCAAAGGAGCCAAAGTAGAATGACTTGAATTTTGAGAACAGCCTGCCGGAAGGGCTGTAGCAGCTGGGCCTTTTCCTGTCCTGCACATTTGGCTAAGCTGCTGGCTGGAGAGAGGATGACTTGACTGCAGTCAGTTAGTTTTGGTCTGCGAGTTGTTCCCTTTCCAGATCTCTTGTTCGGTCTCAGCCCATCCTCTTTCATACTATGCGGGATCAGAACATCTTTCTTTTATTTTTCTTCCAACTGCTGAAGCCCATATCCCCTGTCATTCTGTTACACTTCCTTGGATCCTGCTGCTTGCATGATGCTGGGGGTAGCACAGAGGACAGTAGGGAAACAATGAACTTTGGTTTGCCTAGAAAGTAATTCTCATTATGGTGAGAAGCCAAGCCTTCCCTACCATAGGTGAGTTGGTCTAGTGTGAGGCCTGAGAAATGGGTGGATTTAGCCTAAAGGATAAGTGCTCTTAAGGCCTGTCCCGTTCAATATTCATTCTTGTTGGATAAACAAACGTTGTCCCTGAGGCGGGTTGGGTTGAATGTTACCCTTTGTTGCCTGCTTGTTCCTAGGAGGGGCTGCCTCTCAATTCTTTTGATTCAAAACAGTATGGAAATAAAATATGATTGACAACTTTCCATGGATCCTCGTGTGGTTACATTAATACCTGTACAATGACTATTGATAATTATATGCTGCATATAATTATCCCTGCCCCTGTTTACAGGTTTTGCTTATATTGTGCGGATGCTTTACCTCCAAACTCATTATTTTCTACAACTTCACAGTCCTTAAGAAGCAGGGAGGAGGGGAAAGAAAGGTGATAAGCAATGTTCCCTAGAAGAGGAAAATAACTTTTAACTAGAATCTCATTTACAGACCAGCAAGGCTTGCCCATAGTAACCCTATTACCATATTCCAAAGGGGCAGCTGTGTTAGTCTAATTCAGCAAAAGAAGCAAGGAGTCCTGCGTCACTTAAAGACTGACAGATTTATTTATCGCATGAGCTTTTGTGGATGAAAATCCCACTTTGTCAGACACTTTGAAGATGGGGGAACTTACAGAATGGAATGAAAATAAATGCATGGGAGTGTAAGACATGGGATCAGGTCATATAGTAACAGCAGATCAGAGCAGTCGTTAAGATTCAAACACTGGGAAACAGCACATAGAGGAGGTGAAGTCAAATCACCTGTTTTAATGGGAAAAGAAGCCACAGTCACAATTTAACTCTGCTTTCACATTTTCATCTCATTCTGTAAGTTCCATCTTCGAAGCATCTGAAAAAGTGGGATTTTTCTCCCATGAAAGCTCATGCACTAAATAAATCTGTTAGCTTTTAAGTGCCACAGGACTCCTTGTTTCCCATTACCATATTAGCTTATCCTTCAGCCAGGTGCTCAATTTAACTTTTTCCTGCAATTGTGGGAATCTCTTGCACCTTCCTTTGAAACATCTGGTACTATCTGCTGTCAGAGACAAGAGACTAGGCAAGTTGGCCCAGTGATCTGACATGGCAGTTCCTATTCTCCATGCTTCCTCCCACTGTGGACAGATGTATTTCTATGAATATCTTCTTGCAAGTTGACCCTCCTAGCCCCTGGTTGTTTTTAGTACATTGCACTCAATTTTTTTCTGGTTTGCTGACAATTGTTTGGCAGTTCAGTGGGTACATTATACTAGGTGTGTGATTTATATTTTTTTTTCCCCCTTCCCTGAATGACACTGATACAGAGGAGCTGCCCTGTGGTTGCTCCAGCTCTGTTTGGAAGTAGCTCTCAAGCTGGCTCTCGCTCTTCTCCCGTGCATCTGAGGTCTGTAAGGAGAGGCATGCTGGGCTGTGGAGTCCAGGATCCATGGCTATCTCAAGCCACTATCCACAGCTGCTGTGGCCCCAGCTTCTGAAAGGAGAACATCTACTTTATGTCATTCCTTCTCTCATTATCTGTGGTTAGTGCTTTGTTATTACTATAAAGGAAGGTGACTTGGTGTTTGTTTTGATTCCCTGGTTGGGTTGGCAGGGGCTGAATGCCTGGGCCACAGAGTGGCCTGATCAGGAGAGATGTTGCTATTGATAGTCCCACCAGGCCACCTGGAGACTTTGTGAGCTTGTGGAGAAAAGGGCAAAGGTCCACTCACAGTTCTTGCTGGCCATTTCATTGGGAGTGCAAGTGGGGTGTAGACAGGACACGCGTGACAATGTGAAGTGCTGTGTTTGGGAAAGAGCTTGCGCAAAATTCTTGTGCTAGGGCTGAGAAATGAGACTCTCCTTTTAGATATTGCTTCAACAAGAATAACCAGCAGGACCCAAGAATGGAGCTTTGTAGTTGCTCCCTCTTAAGGAAGCAGCCCCAGCGTCCACTCACTGTAGGAAGAAGAGGATGCACTGCATGCCACTGTCCAACCCAGAGCCCCATGTAGAGTCAGCATCATCCTGGACTCAGAGGCTCATGGGAAGAGCCTCCAACCTCATCCACTGCCCTTGCTGTACCAGCCCTCAGTAGGAGGCCATGGGGACTGATACTACTTCTGACCTAGAGTCTGACTTGAAAAATGATGCCTTCTCCTCCATCCTGAGTCTCATCCATTGCACCCCTGCCGGCTGGGTACCCTTACACTGTTACCTAGTGCAGGGAGAAGGTATACTGCCATGGGCAGTGACATGGGAGCAGCGTTCCCCCACTGCTGAAAAATGTCTGCCCAGGACTCCTGTGTGACTGAAGGTGCCTGCCTTGTTTTGAGCCTTACCAGTTCTGCCCTGCCAGGAGGCTGCATTGTTGACTGGGTCAGGAATAAAGTCTGTGAGTGCTGGCTTGGGCCTGTTGTGCTGAGAGGCCAGGAGGAGGGGGTGCTAGGGAGTGAATTGTTTTGTGGTGGTTCCCTCGTTTCCCAGGTGTGGAGGTTGAATTGCTCAGATTCCCCTTCTCCCGCCTTGCTTCTCCTTGCTCTCCTGCTGAGTTGATGCTTTTCCAGGAATTAGCTGTTCTGCTAACCCAGCACATTCCACAGCATCAACATTTTTTTGGCAGGAGCTTTACTGGCTGTTAGGAAAGAGCTGTGGCTGACTGGACTTCCCTCCTCCAAAGGCCAAGGAAGGAGGGCCTCATCCCGCCTGCTGCACTGTGCACCCAGGGGCTCACTGATCTTCTCAACCCTGCCTGTTCCACTGTGTGCTGGCAGTGCTGTCCTTCCACATCCCAATGGGGGCAGCCTCCTTGCTTTGATGTTTTCCTTGCTTGTCACTTTAACTCTGTGAAGTCCCAGACCCTGCATGTGAGAAGAGAACATGTTGTATTTGCAGGAAGCCCCTGGAAAATGATGGCTTATGCATAGAACTGCAGGGAATCCATCAAGGGCTCATCAAAAAGCTACTAAGTAAGAGGAAGCACACAGAACTTGTCATAACCACTGGGTTAGCTACTGTCATTGGCCCAGCAGGCCTTTTCTTCCATCTGACTGGACAGTCCCTGCTTTTTCCCCAGCATCCCAGTGGGAGCAGGGCTCTTTTCTGCTTGGCATCATCAGATCATCAAACTGGCAATTCCTGTTTGATAGTTGATATGTTAGTGAGTTTCTCCTCTCTTTTATCAGCAAGGGGAGGTGACACCTGGCTGCTACAGAGATGGATGCTGTGTAGTGTGCAACATGAGCCCAGCTTTCAGATTTCCCGAGAGTGTGTCTGCAGGGAGTTTTTTGCTCAGAGGTCCTTGGTTCATTCCCCCATGTGATCCATTTAAGGTTATCTGCTACTCTTGTGATTGACCCTGTAGACCAGCTCATTCTTCACCTGATGAACTGAAACTGCTTGGATGACAGAAGGTTTATTTTTAGCTGGGGTGTTTCCGTTTACCTCAGTTTCCCAGTCAGAGGGAATGAAAGTAGCTTTGAGCCTTCAGAGGCCTGGAGAAAGGCTCCTTTTGGTAGCTTCTGTAAACACTGTTATGGGGTTGGAGGCTGGAGTTGTCTGCTGGGCATAGCAAAACGAATTAATGTGGAAATGCCTCTGTCTCCCGCTTTTCTTCCTCTGTCTCCCGCTTCCTGTCTCTGTTCAGACTGACAGGTCTATGGAGCTTCTTTGCAGAGGAGCTCCCACTGCCAGATGGTCGCTCGATAGCCTGCAGAGATCCAGGTAGGAGGGGGATGATGTGGATCTTGAGCTTAATTTGATTTCTAGGCCTGAGGCCTTAGTTAAACCTCAGTGGTAGGTGGGCCTCTGAGGTCAGAGTGGTTCTATCCAAATCCTGTTTCTTCCAGATCCGTGGGCTGGATGAACACTAAATTCTGGGTTGGAGGTAACGAGCACTCTTCAATGAGCACAGATCCAGCAGGCGCTGAATGTCCTGGCCAACCCCAGCTCTGGAACAGTGGACCTGTGCTGGCTTTTTTTAGACCCTGAAACAGCTTTTCTAAGGCCTGAGTATATGTCTGGGGCAAAGAAATCATAACCTGTACACTCTTTGGGACAGGAACCATCTTCTCAAGTTCATATTGCACCTAGTTCAGTGGAACCAGTATAATGATCCGTAGTTGACAAGGCCACCTGACTTCAGTGATATGGAGCAGGCTGAAGGAGATCATAAAGAGTGAAAAAGTAAACCTGTCCAACAGTGACAGAGACGGCAAGTGACCAAGGCTTCTCTGAAGGGGGAGTGCTCAGCCCCTATGTCTGGGGAGAATGTCACAACCTTCTTTTGCTTGTTCTCAGTTTAAAGGAATCATGGCCCTGAATGGCCTTTCTGGGGAGTCCTGTGTGGAAAAAATTCTGCACAACCAGTTTCTGTTGTGACTCTCTAGTCTGCCCCCCTGTGTAAAAGAGGCCATTGAATTTCCCCAAAATAATTTTTCTTTAATCCAGCATATCAGGGGGCACGAGGGGGTTGGTACATTTGGGTGCTGGCTTGTTCAGTTCTTTGCTCCTGGGAAGATCTCTTCTCTGACGACATTACTCTTTTGGCATAGGAAGCCCAGATACTGTGATGGTGGTCTTGAGAGATTGTTGAGTTGGCAGGCCAAAAGTGGCAGGGCCTGGTGGTGTGCTGTAGATCCTGGGCGCTGCTTTCCATGCCATCTCTGTGAGCAAGCCGTGCAACAAAATGTGCAGGGCCCTGCTCTCCAAAGATTCCTTGTGAAGTTTTCTTTATGAGGAGAACAGGAGTGACAGGTGCCTGCTATGGCAGCTGTGTTATGTAGTGTCACGTGTGAGCAGTTCCGTTGCTTTACAATCTATGCTTCCCAAACACCTCAACAGCACTTGTGCGATGAAGTTCTCAGCATCTCATTGGGACCAGGTGATGGAGAAGCCTGCTGATGTCAGGGGTACAATAAGCTGCTTCCTGAGAGGGATGTCTCAAGGGAATTGGAGTGCAGTCGAGTCTGTCAGGTCTTCCTGGCCCTCCTTGTGCTACAGAATTGAAATTCAGAGGGGAGGATATTGCTCCATGGCTTAGAAAAGGAGTTTGAAGGGAGATGACAATCTTGTGCTTCTAGAGCCTTTCTCACCCCTGCATGTCTTGCAGACTTAGTACAGGTGTGTCTCCGAGGCCTAGAATATTGCTTAGTTGAAGGGTGTCTCAGTTACTGAAGTGGAGGAGCCTTCAGACACAATGTCCTCCTTTGAAGGAAAAAAGCTATCATCTAGAAATGGAGTCAGTCAGCAAAATATCCTTAACTCTGCCTTGGCTCCTTTCACCCCATTCACCCATCACACACCTGCTGTTGCACATGAGGTGAAGACACGTTGAGAGAGCTTTTGGTTGACCCTGAGGAGCTCGTGATTTATGCTTGCAGGCATCTCAAATCTTCTAAGCCTGATGTGCCTGGTGCCTTGGGCCTCTGTGTCTGACACAAAAGCATGACCACTGGTATGCAAGCTTCTTGGTTTGGGATTCAGCCTTTCAGAGGGTCATAGAGTCATAGAAACTGGTAGGGACCATGAGACATCCATCAAGTGCAGTCCCCTGCACCATGTCAGGATGAAGTACCCTCTTAAGCGATCCCTGACAGGTGTTTGTCTAACCTGCTCTTAAAAACGTCCAGTGATGGAGATTCCACAGCTGCCTAGGCAATTTATTCCAGTGGTTAGTCACCCTAACAGCTGAGTTTTTTCATAATGACCAACCTAAACCTCCCTTGCTGTAATTTAAGCCCATTGCTTCTTGTCCTCTCCTTGGCAGTTAAGGAGAACAATTTTTCTCTCTCCTTCTCGTGACAACCTCTTAGGTACTTGAAAAGAGTTATCACTTCCCTTGTCAGTCTCCTCTTTTCCAGACTAAACAAACCCAACTCTTTCAATCTTCCCTCACAAGTCAGAAGTTGCATACCTCTAATCATTTGTGTTTCTCCAATCTGTCCTCATATTTCCTCAAAAGAGGTGACCAAAACTGGACACAATACTCCAGTTGAGGCCTAATCAGGGCTGAGTAGAGCAGAAGAATTACTAATTGTGTCTTTCTTACAATACACCTGTTAATACATCCCAGAATGGAGTTTGCTTTTTTTGCAACAGTGTTACACTGTTGCCTGATATTCAGCTTGTGGTCCACTATGTCACCCAGATCCCTTTCCAGAGTACTCCTTACTATTGTATATGCATAATTGATTGTTCTTTCCTAAGTGGAGTACTTTGCATTTGTCTTTATTGAATTTCATTTTGTTTGCTTCAGACCATTTCATCAGTTTGTCCTAATCATTTTGAATTGTGATCCTATCCTCCAAAGCACTTGCAACCCCTCCCAGCTTCGTATTGTCAGCAAACTTTGTGTTCTCCCTATGCAATTATCTGTCATTGATGAAAATATTGAACAGAACCACACCCAGAATCGATCCTTGCAGTACCCCCACTTGTTATGCCCTTGCAGCATGACTGTGAACTGTTAAGTACTCCCTGAGAGCAGTTGTCCAACCAGTTTTTCGCCTATCTTATAGAAGCTCAGTCTAGTACTTCCCTGGTTTGTAAATGAGAAGGAGGTGAGAGACCATATCTGAACTCTTACTAAAGTTGAGAATAGATGCACTACATCTACCCCTTGCCCTCTCGCTGCAAAGCTTGTTACGCCATAATAGAAAGCTATCAGGTTGGTTTGACATGATTTGTTCTTGACCAGTCCCCACTGGCTATCACTTAGCAGCTTATTCTCTTCTAGATGTTTGCTAAAGGATTTCTTAATTATTTGCTCCATTATTTTTCTAGGTACAGAGGTTAAGATGACTGGACTATAACTCCCTGGGTTGCATGTACAGCTCATATACCTCACGTACAACAGCCTTATGCCTGGGTTGGCCACATTTTATGTTTGAAACTTGCTTCTTCTGAGGAATTGCCCTACTTGGTCCTGCAATGAGTGCAGGGGACTGGCCTCAGTAACCTCTCATGGTGCCTTTTTGTTTCTATGATTCTCTGATAATTATCCTGATCAGGGGGTCTGTTCTGGCAAAAAGATGACACAGCCTTGGTTTTTTTGGCAACAGCATTTGACTTTGGAGAAGACAGGATGATTTAACTATAGTGACATAGGGTGTGATATTTTGATATAAATCCACAATTACTCTCTTTATTCAGTACCACTAACCTACATGGTGGTTGAGAGACAGGAACTGATTTCTCCTCTACAGCAAAGTTTCTCAGCCAGTGTTCTCTGAACCCCAGTGCACCACAGACATTGGGCAGATGTTCTGTGACCCACCCCAACCCCTTGGGGAAGCTGAGTGGGAAGGAGCAATTTAAAATGTACCAGCCACAACCAAGCTTTCAGGTGTCTGGTTGCTTTGGTGTGGGTTGGGGATTTTAAATGTCACCACTGTTACCAGCTTTCTTGAGAACACTTTTATCCAGTGTTCCATCTAAAATAATATCTTTAGCTGTTCCCTGGTCCACTAAAGGTTGAGAGAAACAGTTCTAAGAGCTGCTGCTATAAATACTGACATTTAACTTTTTTAAAACAAGAAAATAAGGAGTCTTGTGGCACTACGTGTAAACACTTCCCTGCATTTATTTCCTGCCGTTCTGTAAATTTCCCCATCTTCAACGTATCTGATGAAGTAGGATTTTCTCCCATGAAAGCTCATGCAAAAAATAAATTTGTTTGGCTTTAAGTGCCACAGGGCTCCTTGTTTGTTTCGACTAGCACAGCTACCCCCTTTGGATCGTTACTTTTTTAGTTTTCAAATCATGTGGCAATGGTGGTGGAGGAAGGACAGGGCCATCTCTTGGTTTTCACTTGTTCTATGGGTTTTATATTGGGGCAGCATTAAGGTTGGTGAGAGGATCTAAGCTGTTCACCTTACTTTCTAATTTTTGTGTTTAACAACGCCCAGCTGCCCTTAACATTGATCTCTAGCCTTTCTGATGTTGAGACAATGCTCCTGTTCCAAGATGGGTTTTCTCATAAAAACTAATTAATCTAGATTTTTTTTGTTTATGAATTTCCTTACTTTAAAAAAAACAAAAAAACAAAAAAGAACCTTGTCCGTATTCTGAAGTTTTCCTGCTCTTCTGCCTGAACCTGACATTGCCTAATTGTATTCACTTGCTCCCTGCCCCACCCTGAGTAATTTCTTTCCATCCTTGATATTTACATGTCCCAGGTGCTTGGTGATCGAATTATTGCCCCCACTTCTCATCTCAAACTACCCTCCCCCTCCCAAACTATACAAATTTTGGTCTTCTGATCTCTTGCTATAGGTAAATCTCTGTTTTCTTGATGATTTCTTTGGCTTTTCTCTGAATGTCCTTCAGTTTGTAATTCTTTTTCTAATAATGTGGTGTTAGAAATGAACATGAGGTTGCAGGTGGAGCCATCCCAGAGATGCTGTGGAGAGAGTCTCCCCTCTGTTCCCCAGGATATCTTTCTGTACCCAGCTAACAACTGTGGATCCTGAGCTAGCTACTTGCACCTCTGGGATTCTCAAACGCTTTCTGGGTTTCTCTTCCCATTGAATCTCTCTCATTTTCCCCAGATGCATTAACTTGCATTGTTTCTGTTTGCTGCCATGTCCCCTGTAACCAGTAGACCCTGCCTGGGAGAGCCCTGGGCTGGAGTGAATCCCATGGCGCCCCCATAGCTAGCACTCCTGCCTCAGCAGGAGGCTCTGCAGGAAGATGGGAGAGGCTGGGAGGAGTGGAAATGGAGCCCAGGGGCTCTGTCATAGACACAGGCCAGCAGCCTTCAAGTATTTGTTTGTTTGATTTCAGCTGCTTCCTCTTCCCCCCTCCTCCGGCTCTTGCTGCCTTCCCTGCATCCTGTATCGATCCCACTGTAATATATGAAATCCCTTACGATGCTGAGCCTGCGATTGGGTCTATGGAGAATTTTGCTTTTCTCTCATCTGTGGAGTGACAGACCTAAAAGCTGAATTGCATCATTTCTGCTAGGGAGCAGGAAATTCCCTGCTTGATCACCTCTGCCCATGGAGACGAGCTCAACCTGGAGGGTGGCACTGGAGAGGAGGAGTTGGCTGCAGGAAGGTTGGGGTTTGGTGAGGAGCCGAACTGACTTCTTCACCTCCCTCTCTCCCCACAGTCTGCCTCGGCCCTTCCCCCACCGGCATGGGAGCAGATGTGCTGCTTGTGTGTGTCAGCGCCTCAGCAGACAACTGTTTCACAAATACACAGCAAACCCAACTCTGGCTTCTGCGGCAGCCGAGGCCTCCCCCTCCCCCAGCCTGGCTCCATGTGTGATCCGTCTCCATGTTGCTGGGGGACAGAGCCAGAATCATCCACCCACTCGCCTGGCCTCCCATGTAAGCCGCCTTCTCGCAGGTCCTTTTGTTGGGAAATGAAGTCTGGGTGTGTAAGGCAATGTGAGGAACGCTGACCAGGACAGGCACCGTGTCCCGTTTACATGTGGCGTACTGCTCTGCCTGCAGCCACTGGGCGCCCAGTGCCCATGGATCTGGCGGAGGCATCTGACCACATGCTGCATAGGTCTCTTTAGAGGTGATATGGGGGGTGGCCTGTGAAGAATGCAGGTTGCCTTGGGAGCTGTTGACTGTTGAGCTCAGATCCATTGTAGGTTGCTTTATGGTGTGTGACTGATGCCACGATGAAGTGGGAGGGTTAGGGCTGCCCACTAACAGTTAGGGGCTCTCACTGGATGAGAGAGGACATCATTTCTCAGTGTGTTCCCGAGCGACCCAAACCTGGTGGGCCTGTTAAATCCTTGCAGGGGTAGGGCCAGCTTGCTTCGTGCACAGCAAACCAGGGTGCTTCTCTCAGGATTAGCTTGGCCCATGCAACCTGCAGGTTGCCACTGGGTGGAAGGATCCTTAGAGAATCAGGAGGGAAAAGCCCCTTTGTCTCATCTGTTGCTTTGAGAACCCTGGGGTATGGCGCCCATCCACTGAGGGTTCTTCCACAGGAGATATGAGGCCTTGTTTCTTACCGTAGCTTCTTCCAGGTTTGTCCCTTGCAACCTGTTGACAACAGCCGTGGCATTACACATAGCTGTCTCGCGGGGCTGCCCAGCATAGGTGTGACTGACCTGGGGTAGCATGAGGTTTAGAGGGAAGGAAAGCCTTAGCTCAGGATGGAGGGGCATCAGCAGATCTGTGGAGAGGGGAGCCTAGGACTAGAACGTCATGGGGACCAATGAGGTCAGGACTGACAGGAGTCGGCAGAACTGCGGGGTGGGGAGCAATGTTCTTGCTCAGAATGCGTCCGACTAACTTGCTGCCATAGGCTTTGCTCTGGGAATTCTGAATAAAATGTTCATTGTGTGCTGGACTCGTAGTGGTACATGTGTGATAAATAATGCAGCATGCATGCTGGGAGCAGGTTATGGAAGGAAGTTAAAGGGTAGATTGGAAGAGCTCCTCCTTGTACTGTGGGGAAGGAATTTGCTCCAAGTGCAGTGTGAATCCTGTCTTCCTGGACCAGTTGTGATCTTTCTGTTTTCTCTGCAGGGACATGGGGAGCAGATCCCTGGCCTCTGAAATTGTGGTGTCTCCCTTACACCACTCCTTGCCTCAGAAGGCAGCCCAGTTTATAGGGATGTTGAGTCCCTTCATGGCTGTCAGTAGCTTTGTCACTGCCCCTTTGCATGTACTTGGGGCTCTGTGCCTCAAGGAAGCAGCAGACAGTACTGGAAACTGGGTTTGCCTGCGAGTCACTCTCTAGGACCAGCATGGAGTCCAGACTGCCTGGGCAGTAAAGCCACCAGGTAAAGAGGAGAGGCGTTGTTGAGAAACCTTCCAGCAAGTGAGGCAGACTGACCTGGGTACTGACAGAGACCAGTGTGTCTCCTCATCAGTGTGCCAGCATTTGACAGTTGCTGTGCGGAGCAGAGCGCCACGCTGGCTATTGTCAGCTGCAGACAGCACAGCTTAGGAAGGCTGGCAGAGAGCTAATTGTCAGATTGCTACTGCCTGGCTGTCAGGGCTGGCTCCGGGGGTTGTGGCGCCTCAAGCCAAATTTTGATCCCCCCTCTCCCCCCCATCTCATTCACGGAGGTTGAAAACGGTTTTCCAAAGTGCATAAATCTCCAGCATCTGCCGGCAGAGGGATTTAAAGTGCACTCTGCCTACATGACTTAAGCTGCAGGTTGATTAAACAGGGCCTGAGCTGCTAGGAAAGAGTTGAAGAGGTTGGAGCCAGCCTGATCTTCAGAAGGGCTATGTGCCCCTAAGACCTGTCACCTGAGGCCACGTCTGTTTCTTGCCTCACAGTAGAGCTGGCCCTGCTGGCTGTGTGACTTTGGACTGGTTACTTTCCTATCTGTGGAATGGGAGTAATACCCACCTTTGAGGAAGAAGGATTTGTCTCCTTTGAATGCTGAGGGTATCTTCCCTTGTACCTGGGGATGTTGCCTTCAGGCCTGTTGTGGACTTGAGAAGCAGCATCTCCTCTTTCCGCGCCCCCCCCCCCCCCCAACCCCTTAGGAACCATTATTTCTCTGCCTTGAGAAGAGATCATGGAATTGAGTGTGTTCACAGCTGGTGGTGACCAGTGTTCCTTCTAATTTTTTATAGGCTGTGTGTGCAAAAAAAAATTTTTTGTGCGCAAAAAAAACTTTGTGTGCGCTAATATTAGCATTGTTGAATTCATTTGTGCATGCTTTATTTTGATGTGTGCGCAGGTTTCACAAACTGTGTCCACGCGCATAGCTTAGAGGGAACAGTGGTGGTGACCTTGAAATGTTTGTTCAGTGACTCCCTCCAATGAGATTTTGTGGCATGAATGGAGCAGTTCATATTGCTGGCAGGGTGGGGCAGAGCCCATTTCCAGACTTTGACACACATCATTATTCATTTACCTTCGGTCGATGCTTTAAGTGTGTAAAAGCAGTTAGCTGCCCTATTTTCAGCAGCTTCCTGAGTGTCCTGGCCTGCTTTGTCTTGAATGTCTAAGTGGCCAGGGTGTGTTGCAAGTTGGGATAATGGATCATAGACCAGGGAAGAGAGGTGCATCCAGTTTTATTTTCTGTAAGTTAAGGGCAGCACTCAGGCACTTGGGGAGGTGCTGACATGACCCTGGGTTTGGGTCTTCCTGCTTTGATGTAGTAGTTACTTTCAGAGTGGACTGATTTAAATCACCAATCTGAACAATGCTTTCAATAAGCAAGCAGGAAACCTTGTTAAGTCATCAAGTTTAACCTTATTTTGCATTTGTACTTTTTAGTTTTTACTAAAGAGAGTTTGTCATCGGTTGGTAGCCCTTAGAAACTTGCAGATTTGCAATAAAATACAGCCTTTTTACTAAAGTGTGTGTGTGTATTATGTATAATACATGTACACATAAACTAATTTGAGTAGTTATATAACTTCATATATGTTTAGAATCTAAATTTTCACATTTTTTGACTATGTTAGAAAATGGTAAATGATACATTTTGTTTATTAGGTCAGTGTGGTTCTCAGCCACTGTGGCAGGACACATTACTGTGTCTCCACACAGCGGTAAGTGTGCCGTGGAGAGTTGATGGGTGACTGAGGTGTTCTGTAGGGTCATGCATGCTGCTAAGCATGCTGTGCTGTGACCTGCAAAAGGTTGAGAACCACCATACTAGTTGATTAACTTTTTATGTCTGATTAGTGTCAAGCTTTGTTTGGATGGAGGTTAGAATTCAATTAAAAGTGTTCAAAATCAGCATTTTAGATTTGTTTTCGTTGGCTGAATAAAGCTACTTTAAAGGTGCTGGGTACAGAAATTAAAAAGTAAGATTAGCAAAACATGTACATTTAATACTGATTTGGTAATTGAAGGAACTGTTAAGTGACTGATTTATTTCTGGTCACTGTAAGCCAAACTTTCAACGATATTTAGGCCATGTCTACACTGAAAAGTCCATGTCACCTCAGGGATCAACACAGCAAAATTGATTGAGTGGCCAGTGTAGACCCGCTTGATCAATCCCAGAAGTGCTCTCCTGTTGATTCAGTGACTCCACCCGTTACTGGTCAGTGCAGCCAAGTGAAGACAGCACGGTAGGTCGAAGTTAACTAAGTCAACGGGAGATACACATTGTGCAGCACACAGATTGTGTATGTCCTATCGACAATACCCCATAGTGTAGACCAGGTCTTATATGCCTAAAAATGCAGGTGGGTGCTATTGTATTAATTAAGATTAAATGAATGAATGAAAGGTGATGTCAGATCCCAGTTACTGTCCAACATTAAACATTGTGAAACAAAGTCTGGGGTTTGGCTTATAGAGACTTTGGGCTGGATATGACCATGGCAAACACACCATTTAATTTTCCAGAGGGGTAGCCGTATTAGTCTGTGTACAGCAAAAACAGCGAGAGTCCTCTGGCACCTTATAGACTAACAGACTTCTTTGGGCATAAGCTTTCATTGGCTCCAACTCACTTCGTCAGATGCATGAAGTGGAAACTACAGTTGAGAGGTGTATATGCACATGCCAGGATGGAGGAGGGCAGGTGTTAGCAGAGTCAATTCAGAGAGCAGCTGGGGCCCATTCACACCAGTTAATCAAAGGGAGAGAATGTGTGAACAGAACAATCACTTTTTGTAATGTGATAACCATTCCAGATTCCTATTCAGACCCAGTCTGATTGTGTCAAGCTTGCAGATTAGCTCCAACTCTGCAGTTTTACGCTGAAGTCTGTTTTTTCAAGTTTCTTTGTTGAAGTATGGCAACTTTCAAGTCTGCTATTGAGTGACCATGGAGATTGAAGTGTTCTCCTACCAGTTTATGGATGTTGCCATTTTTGAGGTCTGATGTGTGCATTTGTCCTTTTGCATAAGGACAGTCCAGTTTGGCCAACGTACATGGCAGAGGGGCATTGCTGGCACATGATAGCACATTAGTGGATGTGCAGGTGAATGAGCTCCTGATGGTGTAACTGATGTGGTTGGGACCTGTGATGGTACCCCTGGAGTCAATGTGTGAGCAGAGTTGGCAACGGGGTTTGTTGCAAGGATAGATTCCTGGATTAGTGTTCTTGTTCTTTGGTGTTTGGTAGCTGGCGAGTATTTGCTTCAGGTTGGGAGGCTGTCTGTTGGCAAGAATAGGCTTGCCTCCCAAGGCTTGAGAGAGTGTGGGATTGTCTTCTAGGATAGGTTGTAGATCTTTGATATGTTGGAGAGAGTTAAGGTGGGGATTTAGGTGATGACCAGTACTGTTCTGTTGTTGTCTTTGTCAGGTCTGTCCTGTAGCAGATGGCTCCTGGGTACCCATCTGGCTCTATTAATTTGTTTTTTCACTTCCCCAGGTGGGTACTGTAGTTTTAGGAATGGCTGATAGAGATCTTGTAGGTGTTTGTCTCTGTCTGAGGGATCAGAGCAGATCCGGTCGTACCTTTTTAAGGCTTGGCTGTAGACGATGGATCTTGTAATGTGTCCCGGGTGGAAGATGGAGGCATGTAGGTATTCATTGCAGTCAGTTGGTTTTCAGTATAGGGTGGTGGTAATGTATCCATCCCTTATACATGCAGTAGTGTCCAGCTTATGCCCAAAGAAATCTATTAATCTGTAAAGTGCCACAGGACTCTCATTTTTGTTGTACACCATTTAAAGTTCTTCTAACCTTTTATTAAAGAAATCTAAAAGAAGGAAAAACGGGTACAGCATTTGAAATGTAAATTATTAAGTAAGGCTTTCATTTTAATATTTTCTTTATAGTGGGATTTGTGCAATCAGTGAGAGTTAGAGATTTAACCTGCCTGAGTGCAGTTGAAAATCCAGCTAGGTGCCTCTCCGCATTTTTGGGTCCCTAAATACCTTTGAAACTCTGCCTTCAAATCCCCCTGGATTTAATTCATAGATTGGAAGATGAAAACAAGCATTCCTGCTTTTTCAACACCTGATCAGTTTGTCAGCTTTGGTGAGCCAAGCCAAATGAAGCAAATATGCCCCACACTGGCTAGCTAAACTGAAACCAGAAATAAAGGCAAAGGCTTTTCTGTACAACAGAAGCGGAAAGTACTGACATTTGGAAAAATAAAGATACCACAGTTGGTTCCACTGCAAAGACTGTAAATGATACAGACACTTAATAAAGTAGATGGCATTATGACATCTTTGAAAAGCTAGAGTGAGTTCAGAAGATGAATGTTTTCCCCTGATTCTGTATGTCATTTGAAAAAATAGAACCCTTTAACTCTTGAAAATCTGAAGAGGGTTTCTGCGGGATATATATCTATTTGAAATGATTTTAGTGATCTTAGATCTTGACATAAATAGTCATAATTTAACTATTGTTTTATTAAGTGCCTCTAGTTTAAATTGAAAAGAAATCCAATTTTCATATGATTTACCTTATTGATTTCCCATTCCCTACCGCACAGTTACTTCTCTCCAAGCACCCCTTCCACCCCTTGGTCCTTCTGTTCTCTGGGCTCCGTAGATTAGCAGCAGCTCACAGGACAGAGCAGTTGGAAGCTCACTGGAGTCAGTCCTTTCTCCAGGGCTTTCCCTACCCCATTGAACCTGCTATTGGCCATTTTGTTGAGCTCTTTGGTGGCCAATGCAGTGAGGATCAGAAATGATACTGCAACTCAGCATGTGCATTACAGTGAAGAGCAGGAGATCCTTGTCCTCTCTTATCTCCTTTCCCAGGACCAGATGATGTCTGATCTGATGGCTCAACCCAGGGAAAGACTGAATTCAGGTAACATTAGCTGTGGGCCTTGAGCCTAGTTTCTAAACTGTTCCATCTCTTCTCCACAGAGTCGTGAAGGAAGAAATCTCGGATGATAACGCCAAGCTTCCCTGTTTCAATGGCCGGGTGGTGTCCTGGGTAAGCAGGCCTCTCAGCTGGGTGCTCCTCTGTCTGTCTTTCTATTTCAGACTACCCAGCCAGCTCTGAAAATCACCATTCCCATTGTACTGCCCAGCTAGAGCTCTGGGACCACTGTGCTTTGTACTGAAGAGGCTCACTGTGATAGGAGTTGAAGCTGCGCTGAGTGTCTGAGCTGAGGGTACCACCTCACATCCTAGTCCTGAATCAATCCTGGGTCCCCCACAACTGCTGGGAGACAGTCCTAGGTCATGGATTATGGTGGTTAAGAATAGAAATCGAACTGCTTCTAACCTTTTGTGTCTGCCCCTTGACATGCTGCTCCTGGCCTGCCTAGGACACTGGTTGTCAAATTTAGGGTCAGGACCCAGTAGTGGTTTGTAGACCCTCAAGCACTGGGTTGCGGCACCCCTGGCTGCCACTGCCAAAAGACTGGAGTGCATTGTTCAAAAATATAATTGCTGAGTTGCAGGCATAAATGATTTTTTTCAACTGGGTCCTGAGGAGAAAAGTTTGAAAACCACTGGCCTAGGGCAAGGCCTGCAACCTGTGGCTCTGGAGGCACATGTGGGTCTTTGGCTGTCCCCATGTGGCTCTGGGCCTCCCCACACCATCAGGGAAACCTGCAGGTGGCCTGCTCCTTTGTCTGCCTGCCATCAAGGGACTCTGCAGGTGACTTGCACCAGGCTCTGGGCTCCCTCCACCACTACTTGGGAGCCCTCCAGGGGGCCCACTCCTGGTTCCAGGCTCCCCCTGCTACCCCTCTGCCAGGGGGCCCTGCAGAAGGCATGTTAGCCCAGCTGCACTCCCCCCCACCAGGAGTTTACATCAATTGTGGCTCTCAGAACACCTGTTTATTCAAGGAATCTTTAAAAAATGGCTCTTGTTTTCTTTTGAGTTGCTGACTCCTATGGGTAACTAGTGTGCCCTGGCAGCAGGGTCAGCTTTTTGGGTTCCACCACAGAAGACTGTAGCAAAGGTTCAAAGTGCATGTAGTGCTAGTGAAGGGGGGCTGGATTTGACTGCCCTGAAGTCTGAAGGTACTACACAGACAGCCACAGGGCAAGCCACTCCCTCCATCCCACACTGCCACATACTCTTTCCATTGCTCTGGAGGAGACTGTCTTTTGGAACACCTGGGATGTTCCTTCTGCCTGGCCCACTGAGCCCTTGCCCTCTCTGGTGTGGATGCAGGTGATACTAGTTGGGATGTGGGTATCTGCTTACTTGGAGCTAACCTGAAATCCACAAGTTCACTTCCTGGGAGCGCTGAACAGTCCTTAGAGGGAAGCAACCATCAGACACTTGCGATCTGGGTTAGGTAAGACCTGATGCCTCACAGTGCAGATAAATTGCACGCATGCCTTGCCTCAAGGCCTGCACCATCCATTGCCGGACAAGGGGCGGCAAAACAGTGGTGGCAGTGGGACAGCCAGGGAAGAAAAACGGAACGATAAGGTTAGGGAAATATGAGAGCGGTTGGATGTCTGAGGGGTGAACTGCTGTACTCAGTAGTCCTGCTGTGATCATGTTTGAGAGAAACACCCAGGTCACTTGTATTGAATCCTTTGTGTGTATGTGCGTGCAGGGAAAGGGGCCCCCTCTGCAGGCCCAGACACACAAACAGTTGGCCTTTTTTTAGTAGCTGCTGGACAGTTTACATTGCTCCCTCTAGCGGTTTGCTGAGCACCTGCGCTGCGCAGAGTCCAAATTTTCATCCCTTTCTAGTGTTTATTGCAGCTGCATTTGTTCACAGGCAGCTCTGATCTTCCCCTCCCCAGCAGCCTTTGTTCCTAAGTCCTCTGTCAGTGGATCCCACAGGCTGGAAGCCCCTTGCTTCCCAACTCAGTTTCTTTGCCATACTTCCAAGTGGGGCTTAGAGGCATAAATGAGGGCTGGCTTCCCCTCCTGCATCCGGGTGGATTCAGGACCTGTTGATGAGCAGAGTCACACCATGGATATAATGCACTTTGGTCTGACCTATCTAAACAGAACCAGTCTATGTTTACAGTGTCCTGGGCAGGTTTAAAAAAAAAAAAACCAAGGAGTCATGTGGCACTTTGAGACTAACAGATTTATTTTTCGCATGAGATAGCCGCGAAAGTTTAATCTGTAAACAAGGCAGAGGGAGACCTGGAGGTAGCTATGACGTTCAGTCGCTGTGAGAGACATAGGCAGTGGCTCTCTCCGCTCCCCCTGGGCACAGCTGACATTCCAACCTCCTGCCCCGAGATTTCCCATCAGTTGGTGGCTTTGAGAGCTGTGTGGTCTGTTCTGCTGCTGCCAGAGAGGCTGGAGTGACTATTTCAGGAATCTATTGCTAATTTTAGCAGGGAAGATTGAAGCTGAACTCTTCCTGCTGCTAAAGAGGCAGGGAGTGTTACTGGAATATTCCCTGGAGAAAAGCAGGGGCAACCCCTCATCCCACAGGGCATGGGCAGTTCCAGCCCGGATCCATCCCCATTATTGTCTGTAGCTATTTATCTGGCCCTGTTCCTACAGTATCTGCACCTCACAACCTGTCCCCTGACACTTCTCTTGCACTGGCAGTTCAATCTTAGCAGTCCTGCTTGCCTGGGGCTGGCCTCTCACCCCACTTTCCTTGTGCTCTGAGGTCTCTGGTTGCCTGGAATCAAGGCTTCTTGGAGCCTGGACTTAGTTCACATCTCAGAATATTTGCAGTGCCCTCTCCTGACAGGAAGCAGAGCTGCAGGTAGCTTTTCCAGTGGTATCCCAGTTAGCAGCCTGCCAAGTCCCTCTTCTCACCCCTGGTGATCTTTCTGGCACTGATGCACTGTGTTCTTCAGAGCTACATCCAGGCCAGCAATGGAGCATTTCCTGCTTGTCCTATTATCAGGCCCTGTCCCATGGCTAGAAATAAGTAGGAGAACTGGGGCCAAATTGTCCAAGCCTGTCCCTGCCCCTATTAGGCCTAGCACCTCTCACCTCCAATTCCTGTCATTAGTGTTCAGCCTGTCTCCTCATTCACACCAGGTCCTGTTCTAGGGCTAGAACAGCACCAGTCCAAACCCGAGGAACAGTACCAGAGTCCTCTTGGGCCTCTTCAAATTGCTTCTTCAAATCAAATCATAGGGCTGGAAGGGACCTCTTGAGATCATCAAGTCCTGGAGAGACCTCACTGCCACTCCTCCTGCTCCCTAGGCAGGGAGCATGCCGTGTAGGAAACATGTTTGGGGCAGCTGTGTTTGAGTTTTCCCTTGAGGGGCACCCACTTGGCTAAGAAAGGCGTTCTGGCTCCACATCCTATTATGTATGTATGTAGTATTTGTGTTATTGGAGTGCCTAGGAGCCCTGTCATGCGAGGTGCTATACTAACAGAGAACCAAAAGTATCCCTCCCTTGAGGATCTTGCTGTCTAAACAGATCAGGCAGAGAGGAAGAGGTAACACTCACAAGCAGAGTGAACAGTGTGATGACAGCAGACATGTTAGTTCTATGACTTCTTGGAGGGTTTAGTTTGGAAGGGATAGACTAAAAGAAGAGTAAGGAGACGTTGGAGGAGGTGCAGGAGGGAGATGGAGAAGGCAATAAGGTAGGAGGAGTGACACTGAGGTGAAGACTGAAGAAAGGGGAGGGTTGGAGCAAACAGTCTGTCAGCAAGGGACAGAGAAAGTCCAGTGAAAACTGAGAAAGTTCTCCAAAGAACGCACAGTCCCTGCTTGGGCTGCTCCTGGATGCAGTCTCTGGCTGGTTCCTCTTTGCAGCATTCTCCCTAGTGGCCTCTCTGTCTCTGAGACCATTGAACAGCCCTCAGGAAAGTGATTTTGGGGAATTACTTGGCTAAGCTGGATTTGACCGAGTGGCCCCAGTCCCCAACTCTCCTTCAGGCCAAGTTTGGGAATCCTGCTTCAATGTGGTGTCAGCCTAATGACTTTCACACACAAGTTGTCAGCCGGTGTGGTGGGACATATCCAGTTAGAAGCTGTCTCAGATGGAGCCTCTTTCAACAGCTCCATAACTTGGCTGTAGCATTTTGTCCCATCCCCAGCCCTCCCAAGCCAGCCCCTTCTCTCTCTCTGGGGATGTGTCGTCTCTCCCTGGAGTTGGTGCCCTGGTGATGATAAGCATTTTATCCCATTCTCTGAGCCCGGCCTTCTGTGGTGTGAAGCTGTTTTAAATGTACCTGGAGGCCACACTCCAGATGGGACCTCACTGCACCAACTCACTTACAATCTAAGTTTCTTCACGGCCAGTGTATAACATTGATCTTGAGGACACAGAGCCCAGGTGCTTAGTTTCTGCTCTGGGCGAGGGACTGAGCCCCCAGGGCAGTTTACAGGCCATGCTGCATCCCCCAGTCTGACTGAAGTGGGGGGAGTTGCAGAATACTTGGAAAAGTTGGGATAAAAAGTGCATTTGGGCACAGCCCTGCCCTTGTCATCCTCCACCAGCTCTGAGAGGCTGGAGGTACAGCAGCCCTGATCAGTCCTGGGGCCAGTGCTGTTGTAAACGTCTCTCAAGCTGAGTCTCCTGTGTTCCTAATCCGTGTGTTCTCTTTCTTTCCTCACTCCAGCTGGTGTCTGCAGAGGGGTCACACTCAGATGGGGGGTCAGTCTGTGCCGATAGCCAGCCGGAGCTACCACCCTCCATGGAGCGTACTGGGGGTATTGGAGACTCCAGACCCCCCTCTTTCCAGTAAGTCACAGGGAAATGCATCTCACTGGGCTTCCAAAGGGCAGGCAGTCAAGTGAGCACTAGCCGGGAGTTGCCATGGGATTCCATTCATCATAAACCAAGATGGATCATATGTCACCATTGTGAAAA
Source organism: Podocnemis expansa (assembly GCA_007922195.1). Taxonomy (NCBI): domain Eukaryota; kingdom Metazoa; phylum Chordata; order Testudines; family Podocnemididae; genus Podocnemis; species Podocnemis expansa. The sequence goes on along the minus strand of ML682074.1, from coordinate 9,386,980 downwards.
AGATGGAAGCTGGAAGAGGGGTAATGGGGAGCCTAGGGCTCGGTCACAGGGAATGGAGTAATGGGCACTAGGACTTGAGTTCTTTGATCATTTGCAAGCTGGGCATGCTGGAAACAACAAGAGGAACCTCCCCACCACCTCTTCCTGCTGCTCTGGTCTCCCATTGCTCGTAACACATAAGTTTTCCATCTCCTTTAAAAATAGTACTGGCAAATTCCACTAAGGGCTTGGCGGGGAGTGGGGAAGCAATAAGTGCTTCCCAAATCTCCTTGCCTCCCACTTCCATCCGAGTGTGGGACTGAGATTGAAGCTCAGGTCCCCTTTCCCTTAGCCCACGCTTGGCTTGTATGCATCCAAAGCCCCATGTGTCCCATTCCCCCGTTGGACAGACAAGGTGGAAGCTGCCATCCAGTAGCCCCAGTGTGTGCCCAAAGTGAGGGGATAACTGGAAACAGGAGTGGCAGAAGTGCCGTGTCAGAGAGGAGGGCACTCTTGGGGTCCTGTGGTGAGCCACTGAGTTCTGTGTTGGATGTGTCCATCTTCTTCTCCCTTCTGCAGTCCCAACACTGGGGGGAGCCGGGAGAACCTGGATAATGAGACAGAGACAGATTCAGTGGTTTCCTCGCAGAGGGAGAGACCTCGCCGGAAGGAGGGTCCTGAGCACGGTGAGTCCCAGCAACCTGACTTGGTGCCAGGCTTGGGTTTTGATGGCCAGGCTCCTCCCCTGGGAATCCCTTCTGAGGCCCACTGTGAAGCCCTGAGCACCTCTGGTGCTCCAGTGCTGGGAGGGACATAGCTCTTGCACAACAATATCTCCCATCAGTGCAGAACTCTCTCTCCCCTCAGCACCCAGGGTGAATGGGACAGCGAAAGGAGAGAGGCGCCGAGACCTAGGTGGGTACGAGAGCTCTTCCACTCTCATGAGCAGCGAGTTGGAGACTACCAGCTTCTTTGACTCAGATGAGGATGACTCCACCAGCAGGTAAGAAGAAATTGTGGGGCATGGGAGAATGTGGCCATCTCCGTCACCCTTCATGCCAAGGAGATGTCAGATCAGGACATCTCAGCCAGCCCTGTCCTATAGGGCTCCTCCCTCAGCTGGCAGCCCTCTCTTCCATTACAGGCCTCTGCTCCTTACGTAGCTTGGCTGCTGACCCATAGCATTCTCTCACCTCGCTCCTCCTTTGTGTCTGTCTTGTTGACAGGCCCATCTTCTCTTGATCCCCGTGAACAGGGTGCTGACCTTTTTCCTTTGGCTGCAGGTTTAGCAGCTCAACAGAGCAGAGCAGTGCTTCCCGCCTGATGAGAAGGCACAAGCGACGCCGGCGGAAACAGAAGGCCCCGCGTATTGAGCGGGTACGTCTCCTGGGCTAAGTCTTCTGTGAGGGGAAATTGTGAAGCTGGGGCTGGGCTTTCTGTTGGCTGTGGCAGACCCTTCCCTACTCCCTTTGCGGGCAAGACTTCACCCTCGTCTTCAGGAACTGCTGTAGGCTTCGTTTCCAGCTGGTGGAATCTCCAGTCAGGGCCCAGGTGTTGAGAATCTGCTGGTGACAGGAACCTAAACCCTTCTGGACGGGTGGCTGCTGGGACTAAAGGCCTTTCTTGTTCCAGTGGGGATGCAGCCAGCAGTCCATCTTTGCAGAACTTCCTGCATTACAGTGGAAGAGTCCCAGGTGGGAGCAGGAGGGACAGGGGCAGCAGAGAACATGGGGATCAGTGAGAACTGGCAGGGAGCAGGGGGACATCTCACTGTGCTTTCTTGTGTTGCAGTCATCATCCTTCAGCAGCATCACGGACTCAACTATGTCCCTGAACATCATCACAGTCACTCTAAATATGGGTGAGCAAGACATCCTGTCATTCTCTACAGGCCTGAGGCACTTCTGAGCTTAATGATTTGTCAGTTTGCAAGGATGGGATTCGGATCAATGCGGTCAGGAGAGAGCTTTTTAGCCCTGGGCTTTGGTCCCATCTCTTCTCACTCCGACCTTAGCTCGGTTCTTTCTGCATCTCGTGTATCCTGTTACTGTTGCTTCCTAGTTGAGAGGCCAGGATCCACACTGGGAGAGCAAGGGAAGAATAGATAACTGACTTTAAGCTCAAAATGTCCCCTTGTCTGTTTCAAGGAGAGCTGGGCACAAAAGGCTGGAAAAAGGAGGGTGCCAGGAAGAGGTTAACTCAGCTGTCGTTCATCCCTAAGGAGGGAAGAAAGTGTTGGGAGGCCAGGGAGATCAGGGTGGAGCTCGGAAGGGAGGGCAAGCAGGAGCCAGGAAGTCACTAGGGAGTGGGGAGGCTGGTTGTGTGGCTGTGACTAGTGGATGGGGATTGTCCAAGCGTGAGACTCTGAGACCAATGCATGTGAGGCTTTGCTGTCCCTTCCTGCTCTTACTGTGCCCATTCTCACCCCATGTCTGCAGAGAAGTACAACTTCTTGGGCATCTCCATTGTGGGACAGAGCAATGAGCGTGGGGACGGTGGCATCTATATTGGCTCCATCATGAAAGGAGGGGCAGTGGCAGCTGATGGCAGGATCGAGCCAGGAGACATGCTCTTGCAGGTACCCATCCACCTCAGAGCCAGGGCTGGGAGAGTGACAGCAAGGGTCTCTAGGCAGACTGGAGTCCTTCTCACAGACCGTTGAGCCGTTCTGGAGCTTGGGCTCTGACTTCACCCTCTTTGGTCGGTTGCAGGTGAATGATATCAACTTTGAGAACATGAGCAACGATGATGCTGTGCGAGTGCTAAGGGAAATTGTGCACAAGCCGGGGTAGGTTCCCTCCCCGCCCGCGGTCTTGTGTCTGGGGCAGGTTGTCCCCAAATTCTCATCTCCAGCCTGGCTACAGTCCTCTTTTCTCTGACTCATCAGACAGCTCTTTGTGTCTGCAAGCAGCACCCCTTGCTACCCTCGGCAGCCAAGTTCTCCATCCCCTTATGCTGAGTCTGGGGAGGAGTGCAGGGCCCTTGAACACCCCTTCCTTGTTTGCATCGCTCTGTCTTCGGGTTTTAGAGAGAGAGCCCAAGCAAGAATTGAACCTGGTGGAGTCTCCACGGCCGGGTCATGAGCCAAGTACAACCTCACTGATCCCCTGCCCTAGGCCCCTCCTTTCTACCTAGGCTGGGTTGGCTGAAGGCTCCTGCATTTCCCACTGCCCTCATTACTGTCTGTGACTTGGAGTGGGGGGCAGCCTGCCAGGAGCCTCAGGCTGGTACCTAAACTGCCTCCGCTGGAGCAGTGGAGCCTGAGAGCCAGCATCTTGATCAGAGCAACCAGGCTGTGCTTGTTTCACTGTGTGAGCTGCTGAACCTGTTGTGCTTCTGATGCAGGCCGATCACCCTGACGGTTGCCAAGTGCTGGGACCCCAGCCCCAGGGGCTGCTTCTCATTGCCCAGGAGTAAGTGGATTTCTGCCTCGTCCTTAATGCTGGTGCCCAGCCCACATGAGAGCCTCACTGCAAGTGCTTGCTTCTTTTGGTTTTTGCCTCTCTGTTTGCTGAACGTGGGGCTGGTAGGGGGTTGCTGCACCGGTGCAACACAGACCTTTGGAGCACTGTGGTCTCCCTCTCCTTGTGTCCTGCAGCCCAAAAAGCTGAATCCCCCTGTGCCCACCCTCCTCCCCCACATCATGCCTGGGACACGCCCACCTAACCAGGGTGGGGGGGTCACCTGCTCGGAGCTCCAGAGGAAGGAGAAAACCCCCCAAGTTTGCTACCACTGAGCCATAGGGGGATTCTCTCCCTCGGTGCCCCTCTTGCTGACCCTCCCTCTCTTCTTTCTCTCCCAGTTGCTCCCCAACGGATCTGGGCTGGGCCAGACTCTCCATGCTCCGATCCGGGTGAGTCCCGGCTGTGGGGAAGGAAGGGGCTGCCCAGGTCGCCCCCCTAGAGGTGGGTTTGAGGAGGGACTGGTTCTCAGACAGTGTCTGACTGGGTCTGCATTCACTCTAGGTGAGCCCATCCGACCCATCGACCCCGCAGCCTGGGTTTCCCACACGGCAGCAATGACTGGCACCTACCCAGCGTACGGTATGAGCCCATCCATGAGCACAATCACTTCCACCAGCTCCTCCATCACCAGCTCCATCCCAGAGACCGAACGTAAGTCCCTGTGTGCTCCCCCCACTGCATGGCTTCCATTCACCCGCACTGTGCCTGATGGAGCAATACATCTGCGTGGGGTCTGGGGTGGGGCCTAGGGAAGAGGGAGCCAGGGACCAAGGTACCAGTAAGAAGTGGGAACTGGCGGAACAGGAGCTTTCTTCAGGAAGGGATCAGGAGACCATGGCTGGGGTGGGAGGCAAGCAGCTGGGGGTGGGGAAGGCTAAGAGAAGTACTCTTTCCCAAAAGCTGAGGACAAGTACAAGCTCTGATTGGGCAAACTGATGCCTGTTTTCTAGACAGACGCTACAAGAGAGGCTGTGCACAAGCTGAGTTACATATAAACATAGAGCTGGAAGAGACCTTGAGCAGATGTCTGGCCCCCCTCCCCAACAGTACTGAGGCAGGACCAAGTAAACCTAGGCTATCCCTGATGGGTGGTTGTCCAGCCTGTTCTTAAAATAAAAATAAATCTGTTAGTCTTAAAGTGCCACACAACTCCTTATTTTTTTTTTACTGGACTAGACTAACCCGGCTAATCCTTTTGAAATTGACTGTTCTTAAAAACCTCCAGTGAGGGGGATACCAAGTCTCCTTTGATAGTCTGTTCATGTGTAACTATCTACTTACTTAGAAACACACAGCAGTGCTGAGCTGCCAGTCAAAGGGAGGAGCAGAAGGAAATGCTGATATCAGCCACTCAAGAAGGGCCTTAGGTGAGGAGAAGTGAGTAAAGCCAGGACGAAATGCTCTGCTGGGCATGCCTGAGGCTGCACCTGTGCTTCAGTTAGTTCTCTGATCAGAGACCTGTAGCACCTGGGAAGGAGAGAAATTGAGGTTGGACCTTTAAGCTACAGGCAGGTGATTCAAAGGTAGCTGTAACAGGAAGTCTGCCCTGTAAGGGCAGGGAGGCATGTGACCTGCCAGCCAGCCCTGTCCTGGAGTCCCATTAGGCTCTATACTGCTATGGGTAGTGCGGAAAAGGCAAGGTGGTTGCATGATGGGCAACTCATTCCTATAGAGCGGTGGTTCCCAACCTTTTTCAGGCTGGGGACTCCTTTTTAACAAAAAAAAAAAAAATTTGTACCTCCCCCCCCCCCCGGGCTGATTATGTAATCTGGCCTACGCAGGCAGACTCTGGCGGTGCCACTGGGACAACCAGCGAGCAGCACTGCTGCCGCCATGGCCCGCACTGCTGGGCAGCCAAGCCACAGCAGCTATGGCCCCCTGCCCTTGCCCCCGCCGGGGAGCCGCTGCAGCCACATCCCACTGCTAGGATCTGGCCACAGGTGGGGAAAGGCAGCCCTGGAGGGAAGCATTGGGCCTGTAGTTGGATTCCAGCCCCAGTAGGGAGAGGCTCCGCAGGCCCCCTGCAACGTGTCTGAGGACCCCTGCGGGTCCCCGGACCACGGGTTGGGAACCACTGCTATAGAGAATCAGCTCAGTTGAGTGAGGAGAGCTATAGGAAGCTGTTTCTGTTGCTGACCCAAGTAAATAGCTTCCAGAGAGGCCCTGGCAATGTATCCCCTCAGAAGAATTGTTTAGGTGTATTTTGGGGCTTGCTGATTGTGGTTGAGGCCACCAGTAAAAGGCACCGTGAAGGAAGAGCCTGACCAAATCTGGGGCATGGCACCAGGTCTCCTCTGAGCTAGGGAACCGGGCCTTTCTGCCAAAGCTTTGAAACGCTGCTGGCAAGTGCCAGTTGAATTTTCCAGCCAAGCCAGGGGCTGGTGGGTAATTTTCTAGCCTTGCAAAGCTTAGCAGCAGCTGCTGCTGCTGGCCTGAAACAGTTTAGATTTGGTTTTATGACAGAAGAAAGCTTATAGGATATAGGCCACAGCTAGATAGTTCAAAGACAGTGCAAGGCTGGCAGGTGCTCCTGTGTGTTGGCCAGTTCCTCAGTGTTATGGGGTGTGCTCAGGATGTATTGTTCCTTGCCCATCCCCTTGTGTGTGACACCTCCATATGGCTCCATGGCCTCTTCCGTCCCCTCTCATCTCTGCCTCCCTTCCCTTCGTCCGCCTCGCAGGCCTCGATGATTTTCACCTGTCCATCCACAGCGACATGGCCACTGTCGTCAAAGCCATGGCCTCCCCGGAATCAGGCCTGGAGGTGCGTGACCGCATGTGGCTGAAGATCACCATCCCCAACGCCTTCATTGGTAAGAGGCAGCCACGTTCTCCTCTGAGACAGGGATGGGGCAGGAGACACATGGGTGGGAAGGCATTTTCTCTGTGTGAGTGGATCCTACTCAGGAACCTTTGCCAAGAGAGTGTCCTTCACCATTTTGCACCTCTGGTTCCTCCTGTAACTTTAGTTCCTCCTGTGCTGCCCCTCAGAGTGTCCCTGCACCTCCCTCACCCATGGACCACTCCCACCCCTCACCTCTGGATTCAATTCAAGCCACCCATGTATGCCCCCAGAGCCTGCTCTTACTGTATTTAATCGTGCTCTGTGGTTGGTCTTGTGCCAGGTTCAGATGTGGTGGATTGGCTCTATCACCATGTGGAAGGCTTTACAGACCGGCGGGAGTCCCGCAAGTATGCCAGCAACCTGTTGAAGGCGGGCTACATCCGGCACACTGTGAACAAGATCACATTCTCAGAGCAGTGCTACTACATCTTTGGAGACCTCTGCGGCAGTATGGCCCCTGTGCTTTAGCACTTTTGGGGTAGTGGGGGTGGTGAGAGTGCTGAAAGGAGACTCTATTTTTGGCCCTGACAGCTCTCTAAAGACAGTCTTGCGGTGGGTTGCCACCCCTAGGCTGCCAGCTGGAACCCCTTCCACGTTACTGGCCAGTTCTTCGTGTAACCATGTCACTGTCCCTCTCCTGTTGCCATGGCTGGGGAATGAGGACCAACAGTGAAACCATCCCCTGCTGCACAGTCCTTTGTCCTGGGCAGGACACTGGATAAAGCCTCACCTTTCTGTGACCATGGGCTAAACCTAATCCCCAGAGTGTAGCTGACTTCACTCAATGTGCATTGTTTCCACTGTCCTTGGAGGAGAGACTCAAAGACACATGGCTGGCTTTGTTCCCCTGGATAGGATGGGCAGGGAGAGAACAGAGAGACACGTAAGGATGGCTGGCTGTTCTGATGCTGTCCTTTCATTATTGAGCTGGTTTCTGACTATTTAGCAGAGCACTGATCTTCTCTGGCTATGTGGGGAACAATAACCCTCAACACAGCCTGGCTGGTGTCTGGCAAGTGGTGCCCACAGCCAGAGTGGGGGCAGCAGTGATCCCTGAAATCTTCTGTCCTTCTAGCAGGTACCCCTTAAGTACCTGTCAGCAGGGATGGGGGCAAAGTTGCCCCACTATACATGGTGATTTTTCATTCCAGAAATAACCAGGTTCTCTCTTTGCTACTTTCAGACATGGCTAACCTGTCTCTTCATGATCATGACGGATCCAGCGGAGCCTCAGATCAGGACACATTGGCTCCACTGCCCCACCCAGGGGCTGCACCATGGCCCATGGCTTTCCCATATCAATACCCACCACCTCATCCATACAACCCCCACCCAGGATTCCCTGACCCAAGCTACAGCTATGGTGGGGGCAGTGCCGGCAGCCAGCACAGTGAAGGTAAATGAGTGCAAGGCACTGAAATGGGCCATTGGGGTATTTTTCCTTAATGCCTTTGGAGAGCAAGCCAAGATCCTGGTCACATCCTGGAAGGAGGAATATGTGTCTCTTCTTATATGTGTCTCACACGTGAACATACACAGCCCAGTTGGCTAGGTGCACTCTAGAATTGCTTTGAACCATCAAGCAAGGCAAGATCCTGGGTGTGATGGAACCAGTGTATGATGCCTCCTATTACAGAGCCTTTAGCAGGCCCAGTTTGAAAGGAGGAGGCCAGTTTTGCTTCAGTGGTGTCCTGTCCTGATGCTGAGAGAGTTACCACTAGTCATGTTTATTGTGGTTGTCCCTGAGGACAAGCCAAGACTGGGTTTAAGCTTGCACAGATGGAGTAGCAGAGTCCAGGCCCTGAAGATCTTATAGACTAAGACCAGACAGATACAGGGCAGAGGAAGAAGTAGAATACACAACTCGAGTGAACAATGTGATAGCAGGAAATGGCATGCTCTGATATTTCTATAAGTTTTAGTCTTGGTTTATTTGGGGTGGGATGTTACATAGAGGGTATCTGCGAACGGGGAAGCAAAGGGAAGGGAGTGGGGACATTGAAGAGAAAAGGGGCTGAGCGGAGAGCAAGGGCACAAGAGGGTGAGGGGGTGCAGGTGTGGAGTGAAGCTGGGGTTGAGAGACTGTGAAAGAGTTGGAGCGAACTGTCATCACAGGGCAAAGAAAGTCCAGGGTGGACTGTAGAAAGATACGTGAGACTGAGTCTGTGCTTTGACTGGCTCCTCTCAACAGTATTTCCCAAGGCTATGTGTTGTGGCCTTGTCTTGCTGGAGGCTCTCTTATTGCGGTCTCTCCCTGCTCCTGCTTTCTCAGCTGAGGGTATCAGGGCCATTCCTTAACCTTGCTTTGGGTTTCTTGCAGGGAGTCGGAGCAGCGGTTCAAACCGCAGTGGCAGCGAGAGGAGAAAAGACAGAGACCCAAAGACCGGAGAGTCCAAGTCAGGCGGCAGTGGCAGTGAGTCGGACCACACCACACGGAGCAGCATGCGACGGGAGCGGGCAGCCAGTGAACGCTCTGTGCCAGCCAGCCAGCGTAGCCAGCACTCCTTGGCTCATAGCATCCGCAGCCATCACAGCCAGCAGTCGTATGGCCCACCTGGCCTACCACCCCTCTACAGCCCGCCCATGCTGCTGATGCCTCCACCACCTTCCGCCATGGGGCCTCCAGGGGCCCCGCCAGGCCGCGACCTGGCCTCTGTGCCCCCTGAACTGACGGCCAGTAGACAATCGTTCCGAATGGCCATGGGCAATCCCAGTGAGTTCTTTGTGGATGTAATGTGAAGCGCCCTCCCTCTGTCTGCCTGCTGCCCTCGTCGGTTTGTCTTCTAGGAACAGCCCTGACTTCACTTTGGTTTTTTTGTCTTGATAACTAAAAAAGGGAAAAATAAACTGAACTAAACCTTGATTTTAATCCCTGCTCCTGTGGCATGGAAGGGGGGCCGGTAAGCCTTGCTGAGCCCCACCAGCCCTGCCTGGCCCAGCCCATCTCTGGACTCATGCGTGTGTGCAGAGGCAAGTTGCTGCTGTGTGTGCAAGCTCCTAATCCCCATCTCTAACCACATTAACCTGCATCCATCCTGGTGCCTGTGCTGCTCGCCCGTATGTAGCTGCCGCTGCCACCTTGCTCCTTTCACCCTAAACGTCTTCTCTTTCTTTTCACCCTTTTGTGTTTCTTCTGTCAAGCAGCAAAGAATTACGGGGTGTTTGACTTCCTCTGAGCTTGCCGCCCGCAGGGGTGAGAGCTGGAGCATGGCATAGCGGCTTGGCCCAACAGAGAAGGACACGAAGCCCCAAGGGCACTGGGCACGTATGTTGCTGAAGATGGCTTCTCTCCCACTAGCTGAAGACACACCCTGTTATCTCAACAGCCCTGAGTGGGGAGCAGGGCCCAGCTCCAGCCCCATGTATGTTGAGCTCAATAATGTAGCCAGCTTCTGGCCACTGCATGAGTGTTGCAGGGCTTCAGTGCCTCTCAAGAGTGGAGGAGTTGGTGCCCCGTTTCCCCGCCCCTGCTTGGGCCACGGTCTGCTACTATCTGTATGGCATTAAGCCTAGTGTACCCCTGTGGCCGGGCCTCCCATGGATTGGAAGGCAATACGCTAATGAGGCTCTGTTCTGAGTCATTGCTGTTGGATCAGTAGCTCCTACAGGAGGAAGAGCCAGCCTCAGGAACCTGAAATTGTTGGAAGTCTGGCTCTGTATGTGCCTGGAAACTGTGTGGTGCAGATTTGGCTTTATGCTGGGGATCCTTTCTCACCCACCGCTCTAGGCAAGCTTAGGTATCTAGCTCTGAAGATAGGCCCTTAGAGTCTAGGCAGCACCTCCTTGCAATTCCCACTCCCCTCATGACCGTGGGCCTGACTACTCATTCTGTGGCTACAAAACATGATCCGTCCAGATTTGCTGTGCTCTCCTGCACTGGTGCTCAGCAGCAGACTCTAGAGGTAGGAGCTGTTAGGCCTAATCAGAGCAAGAGAAGGGGGACCTGTGGTGGTCCAGAGTGGTGGGGAGAGGGATAAAATTTGCTGGCTCCCTGTGTAGCTGTCTGCTGCCCTCTTGTGTTGGTTTCTTCTCATCCTTTCCATGGGCAAAGGGAGGGGTGGGGAAGGACCCGCCTCCTTGGAGCCTGGGGAATAACATCCAGGGCTCTACTATGTCAGTCCTTCTGTAAGGAGACCCTGCCTCCTGTATAGCAGCACTGCAGGCCTTCCCTGGGGCATGTGCGCAGGGCCTGGGCCCTGTCTCTCCAGGTCTGCTGTCCATTTAGCTATTGGAGAAAAGTTCCCTTTTTTAAATCCTGGAGTCTCCCAGAGCCCTGCTCCTCCTGCCTGATGCAGGAGTGACTGACCTACCTTGGACAACTAGCTAGTGCAAATTAATTGCGCACAAAGCGGTACGTGGTACACTAAGCACCACCACAGCCAATGGTGAGCTTTGCCACACTCCTCCCCCTACTCCCTCAGGTCCTTATGCGGCCATGCAGCAGCTTCCTCTGCAACAATGTAAATTCCTCTGGACTTTCTCAGAGTGGTGGATTTTATTATTCTATATCTTGCACCTGGTACCAACTCACCTACTGCCCTCTCTGCTGTTCCAGCCCCAGGCCCCCTGCCCTGTGTGCTGTCCTTCTGCCCCTCTGTCACAGCACCAGCTCTTCACTGTCCACCACTTTCCCAGCTCCCTACCATGCCACCAATGCATCTCCTGCGCATAATCCTTCATATCTGCCCTGGTGCTGGCTTGTGTAGCATCCACTGTCCTGCCCAGTCTGCCATCCTCCTGTCTCCTTTATTGTGGTACCAACTCATCAACAGCTCCCTTTCCTGCCCTGTCTGCCACAGCGCCTTCTGTCCTGACCGCCAACTCGCCATCCTGACATCAGCCTAGCTCCTCCCCCTGCCCCCTGGGTTTTGTTTTTATAAAACCCATCTCTTGTTTTTATTTATAAACATAGTTTTATTGGAATCCTGGCTCCTGTTGTCTTTGTTCCTCCTCTGCATCTTGGCCTGCCTTGATCCCATTCATTTCCTGAGCGGCTCTTCCTAGATGTTTCCAGCTCTGGCTCGTGAACCGTGTCCTTGTGATGCTGCTGCTCCTCCAGTACATTGAGATTCTTTCAGTCCCTGGACCCAATCTGCAGGGGCCCAGTATATTTTTTGAATGTGTACCCTGATGGAAGTCACTTAGGAAGGAGCACTGACATTTGAGATTTAAACCATGGTGCTTAATCTGTTCTTTTGCCTGATGCCTGTCTTAAATAGAGGAAATCTGTTGCAGCTCCTGTCAAATTGAATGTGAGGGGCAAGTAATCCTCCCACACGCAGCTGCTGTGTATGCATGGGAATAAAGAGGTTTCAGCAGCAACTCCAGCCCCTCAGCCATGGAGAGGTTTGGTATCCAGCACTGTCTATGCTACAGACTTTTGCTGGCACAGCTGTTGGGCAGATCCTTGCTAGCCAGAGCCCCTCATCTAGATGTGATTATACAAGCCAGCCTCTTTTGCTAGGATGGCATATTTGCCTCGGAGAGAGGGCAGGAATAAACTGCTGCCAGAAGTTCAATTTTGTCATTTTCTGCTGTCTTTAGACTAGGAGCACCTTGCTGAGTGTAGTATAGGTACTGGTAAAGTGTAGAGCTGGCCTCTTAAGACCTCCCACTGCCAGCTGTCTCCTGCAGCTCAGAGTGATCTGTTTTTTATACCTTTACCTTTAACAACACTGGAGAAAAGAATACCAGTATTCTAGTGCAAGCATGGCACCACAACACTTTTGAATTGGTCCCTTTTGACATTTTAGTTCTAATTCCAGGCTGTAGATTGAACACATAAGGCAAAAGAGTGACAAAGAAATGAGGAGCACTGCCAACTTCTGCAGTAGCTGGTATTTAACTTGCAGCCCTGGTTGCTGGAGACAAGCGATTGTAGGAGAAGCCCAGCTTTATTTTTTAAAGCCATTATTAGTGGAAACCAAATGTAACAGCATGCCCTGAAACATATAAAGGCTCAAAGCCCAGAAGGCAAATAAAAAGATCCTCTTTAAATTCATGCTTAAAGCTAATCTTAGGATTTTGGGGTCCTGACTTGTCTGTTGAATGTTTGGGATGGTCAGCCTTGAGGGGGAAGAAAAGACTAAGGGAGCTAGCAGGATGATGGGGAAGGTGACTCGTGGGATAAATCACTTGGCCAATCTGTGCCTTAGTTTCCTTATGCGAAGAAGGAATGATGAGGCTCCTAGGTGCCAGGCCAGTGTTGGGCTTTGTTCAAAGAGATCTTATAAGCTTTGGAGCGGCATTAAAAGTGCCTGCAGTAGGAATGGGGTTGCCTCACCCTTGTCTCTTTGAGATGCCTAGTGCTGCTTCTCCCTCTTAGGTGGACCCTGCTACACCATCCCAGCGCTGTGCTGTTCACTGGGGGTCAGAGCTGCTAGTGCCACATTCAGTGAGCCCTCGCCTCTGGCTGCAGGGATGGTGGGGAGTCTCCCAGGTATGGTGACCAGATAGCATGTGTGAAAAATTGGGGATAAGAGCTACTTCTATAAGAGAAGCAGCAAGGAGTCCTGTGGCACTTAAAGATTAATAAATGTGTTTATCACAGGAGCTTTCATGGGAGAAAATCCCACTTCATCAGATGCTTTGAAATGGGATTTTCTCCCATGAAAGCTCCTGTGCTAAATAAATTTGTTGGTCTTTTAAGGTGCCACAAGACTCCTTGCTTCTTTTTCTGGACTAGGCTAACACGGCTGCCCTTATAAACTAGATAAGAGAAAACCTCAAAGGTCAGGCCTGTCCCCATAAAAATGGAACAGCTGGTCACCAACTTCTGCCAGCTCTGCCCTCCGGATGTGCAGGGCTTTGTATTCCCAACCGAGAACTCAAACTCAGCGCCTGGCCACTGAACGGCCTCACGAACTACAAGCCCCAGTATGCAACACTCCTCCCGTCGCCTGAAACTTCCCCGTGCGGCTTGCCTGGAGGGACTACAGCTCCCAGCATGGAGTGCGCCAAATTACTGCTCGGGGCCTCAACGACCCGGATCCCGCTCTTTCGCGATGCACTCTGGGACGCGTAGTATTCGCTTCGCAGGTCCGCGCTCCTTTGCCTTGCCCTACCCGCCCTCTTGAGGCGCATGCGCGGAGACCGCCGGCCACGCGCGCTGAGCATGCGCGGAGGCGGCGGCTCTGCAGTAATGGGGGGGGCGCCGCGGGGAGGGGGAGTAGCCGCCATCTTGGGGACTGGGCGGAGAGCAGCGGCGGCCCTGGCAGGTGAGGCCGGGCGCGGCCCCGGAGCGCTGAGGCGGGGCGGGGGCTCCTCGCAGCCGGGGATCCCGGGGCCGCCGCCGCCGCTGCTGCTGCTGCCTGCCCCCGGGGCCCGGCCTGTAGCGCCCCGCCCGGCCCGGCCTGTGCGGCCCCTGGGGCCTGGGGGCGCGGGGTGAGGTGGGGGTGGATAGTCCCGGTGCCTGGGGGAGGGGCGAACCCTGGCTTTGGGGGGCCAGAGAGACTCTGGGTTGGCAGATACCCCCTGGGTCTGGGCAGGAGTGGGGGGGCACCGCCCCCGTGGGGTCCAAGGTGTGGGGCTGAGGGGAGGGTGGTCCCTGAGTCAGAGAAGTTGGGTGAACGGGGTGGAGGCACCTTGTCTTTGGGGAGATGCTGTGGGGGTGGGAAGCTGGGTGACGGGGCAGAGGCCTGGGTTTTGAGGGGCCCTGGCTTTGGGGGAGGGAGAGGCACTGTTGGGGGGTGGGCAGGTGGTCCCTGTGTCTGGGAAACCAGGGGGGCAGGGGGGGGGGGGGGGGGGAGAGATGCTGTGTTGGGGAAGCGGGGTGATTGTGGGGGAGACC
>ML682074.1:9310880-9372894 GCA_007922195.1 Podocnemis expansa | reverse complement strand
GGGGAGAGATGCTGTGTTGGGGAAGCGGGGTGATTGTGGGGGAGACCCTGTGTTTGGGGAACCCAGGTTTGGGGGTGGGAAGGGCACTGCTGGGGAGAGGGCAGATGGTCCCTGTGTCTAGGAAGCTGGGTGATGAGGGGGGCCATTTTGGGGGGAATTGGAGAGGTGCTGTGTTGGGGGGTGGGCAGGTAATTCCTGTGTCTGGGGAGGCTGGTGAATGGAGGGCAGAGAGACCTTGTCTTTTGAGGGACCCAGCTTTGGAGGTGGGAGGGAAGCTGTTGGAGGTGGGCAGGTGGATAGCCCCCGTATCTGGGAAACCCCATGATGCAAGGGGGACACATGTTTGAGGAGGAGTGGATAGTCATATCTATTAAGCTGGGTAACAGGGAGACGCCATGCAGGGGTTTCCTATGATTTCTCCTTTCCCTGATCCCAGTGCTCTTGGCAGGGAGTGCTGATGGCTCTGGGCTTGGCTCCTCTCTGACCTCCTGAGCATAAGGTGGGTGAGAGCTTGGCTTGCAGCTGCAGATGTTTTGTGCAAGGACTGACAGGCACTGAGCTCACCCACTTCTGGTTAGGTTAGCCCTTGGATAGAGAGAGAGGGAGACTGAGGAAAACACAAATGGTGCCTGAAGTGGCAAGAGAGATTTTTCTCCTGTCGCCCTACAGCCTGTGTGCCCCTTGGTGTTGGGCACCATAGGAGGCAGCATGCTCAACAGAAGAGCACGCACCAGGGTCCTGTGGTTGCTGTGATCTCCTGACCCTTGGCTATGTCATGTAAGCCACTTTTCCTTTTGCAGTTGGGCTCCTGACTTGTGCATCCTGCCTGGATTCTAGTCTGGCTCCCTAAAAGTCTGCAGTTCTTGTCGAGTAAATTCTTCTTTCCTGTTATGTAAGGTTGCTGGGCAGCTGTTAACAGCTCCTCTGCTCCAGCTCAGAACTGTAAGTCAGAGATAATGGAGATAGATGGTGAGAGCTAAATGCTGGTATATGTCAGCTGCTCTGCAGAATGTAGGTATCCTCATTGCTAGGTGAAACAGTGTCTCTTTGAAGTATCTCTTCAAATGCTAAGGCACTCTTGCTGTGGGGCACCAGCTAGTTATTGGTGATCCATTTGAAACACCTGTCATGGCAACCGACTGTGAGTCAGCTTAGAATTCATTATGCAGCTGAAAGTCCTTGAGTGAAATGGGAATTGTCAGGGTATGTGGACCTTTCCTGAAGGTGGTGGGGTGGAATCTGACATGACCATTTTAAACTGATTGAAAGTCTCGGAGCAAATTGTGAGTAATTTCTAACCTCCTCCTGTCCCCCCAAAATTATCTGCATTACTGATGCAAGCATGAATTAGCTGGGTCATGGCTTGCAGCTTCTTTTTCTGTAAAACCTGCTGGGCTTGGGGCACCATGCATTTCTGGTGACTTTAACTGTTGTGCTCTGAGTTTTAAAACAAGCCCCTTATCTCACAGAAATTCCACTGCATTTCCATTTCCATTTCCATTTCCTTTGGGATTTCAGATTCTTATGGTTGCAGGAAGCCCCAGGGTCTGTTTATCAGGTAACGCAGTTGGTTTCTCTCCCCACTAGAAAGCTAATGTTCTGATCTTTTCCCTACTTAAAGCTGTAGGCTTTTTGTTCACTGCTCTTCTTACCTCTGCACCACAGACTGCTGTCAGACTTTACCCTTGGGCTACCCAAAATCAGAATCTGGAGTCTTGCCAGGTAGGCAAACCTTATGCCTTGTGCAATCCAGAGGTCTGGATATTAGGGGGCCTTCCTCACTGAGTACACTATGTATAGTTACAGGCTCTGTTTTTACTGAGGAGCCTCTGTCGTCATAGCTATGATGGTCCCTAAAGCAGCATACACCAGCAGGGGTTTTTCTGCTGCTGTATAAATGCTATCAACCTAAATGACATTTTCTATGCCAACAGAAAGAAGCCCTCTTCTGTCAATATATATGCATCAACTCTTGGGGTTTTGTTGGCATAGCTACAGTGATAGGGTGTTTGTGGATTTTTTTTTATGTCCCTGACCGACACAGCTATCCCACCATAAGATTTAAATCTAAATAAAATGACAGCCTCTTATTAGAACAGGTTTACTTTAGCAGTAGAGCCAATGCCATTCTTGATTGGTTAACAGCAGCAACAGTACTTGTCCAAGGAAGCTTTGTTAGCAGTCTCTCTCTCCTCTGACATTACCCAACTACCCTTTCTTTAACTTTTTTGTTTGTTTGTTTGTTTGCTTTGGTAAAAGGCAGCATCACTTCTCTTGTGTTAGAAGGGCTCCATCACTGGTAATTAGTACCTTAGCATTGCTGGTTTCTTGGAGCCACAGTTTGCCGACGTTTGGGGAGACATTCTTCTGAAGATAATCTCTGTGCCCATGGGTGCTCAATATGGCACATTTCAAGTTTCTATCTTATAAAAGATAATGGCCTGCTGAGGTTATGGATGGTTAGCTGAATGAGTGGTTGAAAAATAGGTGACTGAAGATGTGCACTCATGGTGTAAAGAGAAAAAATCTCTTCTTGTCTTGGGTGAACAAAGGATGATTCAAGGTCCCAAATAAATCAGACACACCTTCCGTGCACTCTGCAGCTTCCTTCAACTGTAATGCAGAGAGATGACTGATAGACTACAGGTCCCCAGCTTGATCTCTGCAGGAAGGCAATGAATCTAAAAGCATGCTGGGGTCCAGAACTCAAAATATACTTATTCACCTAATGGCAATAGGCAGCTTTCTCTGGTGAGTTGGGGGGCCCTGGCCCTAGACCATCAATTTTCTGCAGCTTAAGCTCTCACTTAAACCCTAAACCTAAGTTGCAAGACTTTAATCTTCTAAGGTGGATGGAATGTAAAGCATTTTCATGAGATGTCGATACAAACTTCCTACCTCTTCCTGAGGGGTAGCCATGTTAGTTTTGTTCAGTGAAACAAACAAGGAGTCCTGTGGCACTTCTAAAGGCTAACAAATTTATCACATGAAACAAACTGATGTGATAAAGTTGTTAGTCTTTAAAAGTGGCACAGGACTCCCTGTTCTGCCTCTTCCTGCTTCTGAGCTTTGTCGAGCAACAGCAGTGAGAAACGACAGACTTTGCTGCTGTTGAGACCCTGATAGCAGCAATGAAAATGAACTGTTAACTTCACACTGCTTGCTGGAAAACTTATGAACAGCAGTGGAGGGAGAAGCAAGAGTGTGTTTTGGGGGTTGGGGGGGCTTCAGAATCAGACGAAAAGATGGGTAGTGTATTGAGAATCTGTCTTCTCACATTTCCAGGCAACAGTCTAGAGCAGAGAGAAGCAAAAATCTCTTTATCCTTGAAAACAGTGCTTCAAACTGACACTCTCCTCAGACACAAATAGAAAATATGGCACCTTCAAATGAGATCTGGGAAGAGCTAGTGATAGGAATTGCAGTACCACTCCTCCACCATCCCGTCTTCCGCCTCTGGGGATTTGCTGAGCTGGACTTAACACCAGGCCGTTGTCTCAAACTCCGGTGGTTTTCATCTTTATTTTGTAGCTATCTCTGCCTGGGTTTAGGCCCCCATGTTTAAAAGGTGTTGGGTGTTTTACACTCCAGTGGTGTTAAAGTAAGGTAGCCACAAGCCATAATCAAGGTGCAGTCATGGACCCCTGGCAAGACCTTAATGTGACTGACTAAGGAAAATATGGGTGCTTTAGTTGGCTGCTGGAATGTCATCTGTTTCATGGGCTCTGGGGTGGAGTTGTTTGATCTGATAACACCAGCTCGAACCAGACAGTAATTGGCTTATGAGGAACCTCCTTTCGCATAACTCAAATCTGTCTGAACTAATCCGCTCCCTGTTTCAGCCACTCTCACACTTGTATTGGGCTTTTAGAGCGATCAGCATTACCATACAATGCTTTTGCAGTACTGAATTCTTGCCTCTTTGGGCGTTGGGATGGCTTGTGACTCATTCCTTTAGCTATACTGCTGCTCAGAGGCGGTGTTTTCCTGTATTCTTCCCAGGCGGGTTGTCCTGATCTGACTGCTGCTGGGTCTTAGGCTGCTCAGTCAGGTAAGCTTATTAATGTCCAGGAGTCTCACTCACTACTTGCAAATCACAACTCAAACCAATTTAACAAGCCACTGAATAAAGTGGCTTCCAACAGCGGAGCAGATTGGGTGGTGGCTGGTGAAAAGCAGTGCTGTGCAAGTGTTGTGCATAATGGGGAAGAAAGTTACTCTTCAGCTTTCGTTCCTTTTCACCCATGTGAGGCTTGTGCAGGGGCAAGGTGCTGCCTTGAGAGCCATGGAGACTGAGCACTTCTTTCTTAGGCAAGGTGGTTACAGCATGGAAAGGGGAAGCGCAAGCTTTCTCGATAGCATAAGCCCCAACCCGAGTGCCACGTTCCTCATCCAGTCAATCTCCTTGATGACTGCTAGAAACTGGACTGAACCTTCTGACTTGTTTCACAAAGGAGCTGATGTGTGTGAAGACTGACATGGCAGATGCTGCATCCATCTACAAAGTCTTGACTTTTTCTTTTCTGGCAGCTGGTTAGTAAGGCACCCAGATAAATTGTGCTTCAAATGCTGCTCTGATCACCTACAACATCCAATCAGAACCAGTTTGTTTTGAAAACTAGCTGTTTGCTATCCTCCTCCTTTGGAGGATGCCTTCATGGTAAGAACTAGCATGTGAATGTGTGGGCGAGATTGACAACCTATAACATCTTCCGGTCAGCTGCCACCTGCCTTTAAGGGACATATGCAAAGACTTACATTTCTTTGTGAATTCTGCACTAATAGGAGTACTTTTAGGCTTCTGATGGTAGATGTCTTCCTGTTACATTGAACAGGATGATAAGACCTCCGATAGGAAAAATTCCTGTCCTGCTCCCAATCTTGTTTTTAGATTGCAATTTCAAAGGTATGGTGAGTGTGCAGCCTCACCAGCTATGCTGGAAGCTGGGTTTTCGTGGCAGGACTCAGACTTTCAGGTGAGCTGTGACTGAAAGCTCTTGTCTTTCCTGAGGAGGGGAGATCTCTGAAGTTATCTTGTATTCCCACTGGCTAGCCCATAGCTCTTCTGACAGGTGTATACTGGCATCTGTTTGCTTTTTGAAAGTTCATGGTAGTTTCCATAATGGTGGTAGGATACAGTAACACCCTTCATGGCTTTTGAGTTCCTCATCTGTACAAGAGAAGAAACGTATCTTCTGGTGACATTTGAGCTTGTTACTTCTGCAGATGTTTCCTCTTACTCGTGTAATGTCAGGAAACTGCTGAGATTAGCGTTTAAAGCCTGGAATTGGAAGCATGGAATTGAAAGCTGCTAGTTTCTTCTTAGAGAAATGGAGGAAATTGGTGAACTGCATCGTGGTGTCTTCATCATTGTGCTGCTGAAAGATGTGGGGGTGTATGCCTTAGGACTAAGGAAGTTGGGGTGATGCATAGGATAGGAGGCTGCAAGTGAATTACAGTGGGATTGAGGATGTGGTATCTGTTGGCCCCACATTCTCGCTTCCCGTTTAAAGCCACTGATCCCTTTTGGCCTGGCCTGGGTAGGTAGCGGTGTGGAAATACCTTTTGTCACAGCTTTGTCTCAGGCCACTGATGGGGGGTGGGAGGGTGGATAAATCCTCTTCCCAGTACATGATGCTCAGATAGGGGGAAGGGACATAAGCCTCAGGCTTACCTGTACACAGCTGTGGGACTCCAGGGTGTGAAATCTCCACTTCTGAGCCCCATATTGATGGAAGTCTAACTCCCATGTCAGCGCAGCTAGGCTGATGGAACAGTCCTACTGCTGCATGGGCAGATTCAAGTCCCACAACAAGAGAAAAGCTCCTGTGACTGTAGCAGGCTTCTGTGCTACAAGGTTACAGTCGCATGACTGCGATGCGACTATAGCCCCAGAAGTGTAGACCAGCCCTACAGGAATGTCTATCTGCAACTGGGGATGTGCCTCATGGCCCAGATGACCAGACGCTATTGTACACCAGCTAGCACAGCTAAATAGGGCCATATGGTGCAGGCTGACTGCTTGAGTACAGGGAATGAGGTGAGTTTGTACTCAGGAGACCAGTCTCTATGGTAACATCCAGACTGTTGGTTTTAGCATGCTAGTTTCAGCACATGTCTGTCTGCACAGGCAAGAGTCTCATTCCCCAAAGTACTATAAACATACTCTGCTGCGGCATTGGCCTGCCTCGGTTTGGCATGTGAGCCCCTTGCAGTCCGACCATTTTCCCCACTTACATATGATCCCTCCAAGCTTACCAGGTGTGTGGAACGACAGGGAGTAGGATGAATTGTGCTTGTTTGCAGCAGGACTTGCAGCAATGGAGGCAGGCAGAGCAATGGGATATGAAGCAGGGGATGTTGGAGCAGCTCTGAGGGAGCCACGTGAGGGGAAATGTTGGTGACTGGGAACAATGAGGAGTGGGGTGGAAAGAAAGGGGTTAGAACCATGTAGTGGAGGTTATGGGGGGGGGGTGTCCACTGACTGCATGCTGGTCCCTCTACTGTTCTTGCATCTGCTCCTTTGGTCTTGTATCTACACCTGCCTCTCAGTATTGAGGAGGGAGACCCACCATGTGTTGAGCAAACAGACTGATGATGCTGTGAATGGGCTAAAACACACCAGTGCTGGCTGTGTCAGGTGGCCAAGAAGGAGCCAAAAGCAGTGAGAGGGAGGCAGGGGAGCAGTGGGTGTAGGGGTGCTAAATTTTTTTTTTAAAAAACAAGGAAATTAAATGCCCCAGGGTTGAAGTTGTCCAGTGGGGCCATGTGTTCTTTCAGAACATAGAGAGTAGTTGCACTGAAAACTCAAACAGGAATACAGAGCTAAGGTACACTCCGCTCCTGGCCCTAGCAGTGACTTCTATGAAAGATTCAATAAGGGTGGTGCAACAGCTAATAAATCACTGATGGAAGTGGTGGATTTCCCTCTGATGTCATCAAATCAAGACTGCCTTACTGGAAATTGGTTTAGTCAGTCTCCTATTATTAGGCTTAATGCGGGCGTAATCAGATTAAATTCTCTTGTCTGTGTTAAAGAGGAAGTTAGATCTAATCTAATGTCCTTTCTGGCTTTAACAATCTGCAGTAAGTAGATATGAAGTACTAAGAACATTGCTTTGCTTTGTTTCCCTTTTTGAATTCCAGCACTTCTCTACACTCAGCTGTGTTCACTGTGGGGTATAGCTGTATTTACTTGTAGAGGGATTAGCTGACATATCTCTGCCAAGTAGCTATAAGGGATGGTAAATTTCTAACCCTGGGTTGGCTCTTAAGGTTTGAGAAGGGTGTGGGTCCTGTTAACCTGGTACTGCTGCATGGAAACTGAATGCGACTGACCTCAGAAACTCGTGTGCTCTGTGTAATGCTGTGTCCGCCATGTAAATGCTATAAAGGCAGCACTGTGGCAATGGACATATTGCGCTGTAAAGCCCACGTGCTTCCAACATCAGCCAAAGGTGGTGTTCTGTTGGTGCGGGTGGTCCCTTTTCTGAACACCAGTAGGCAAGTTGACAAAAGAATTTTTCATCAGTTAGCTATGCCTTTATCTGAGGTGAGATCTGCTTAATTGTGGGTCTTGAGAGCATGAATTCCTTTCATACCCCTGAGTGTCATAGCTAGGTCAATCTAAATTTCAGGTGTAGACGAGACTCTCTCTTCCAGGTTAAAGGTCTTCATAGTCTGCTTCTGATGGAGCTTAAAGCCTAGCTGACCTTGGCTTCAAGGTTCTTTGTGATAAATAACTTGCATAGTAGGTTGTTTAATGGCTCCTGTCTTGACCTTTACCTTGCACCACTATGGGGTCCTGGTCCTGCCTTGAAGAAGTTGAAAGTGCAGAGAAGTACAGAGCATTAGTCACTGGAGGCTGATTGTATCCCAGTAACAGGCTGACTCAGTCAGAATGAGCCATTCTGCTTTATGAACAACAGCTCACTCCAGCTCCATTTTGGATTTTTCATTTTGTCGCCTTCTAATTCCAACAGCTATGAGTCACCAAACAAATCCGTGTTTAAGTTAACTGAACTGTGTTGGCTG
Organism: Podocnemis expansa; assembly: GCA_007922195.1. Classification (NCBI taxonomy): domain Eukaryota; kingdom Metazoa; phylum Chordata; order Testudines; family Podocnemididae; genus Podocnemis; species Podocnemis expansa. The sequence goes on along the minus strand of ML682074.1, from coordinate 9,364,860 downwards.
CATTTCTTAACCACTACAGGCAGTTTGTGCTTTACATCTCACGTCTTAAAAAGAAACTGCAATGGGCGGGGAAAACAACTCATACCTTTGGCACCTACAGAAAAAGGCAGGAAAGCTTTTAAGCTCTTTTACTTCTGTGCAGACACCTCCCATGGCCCTAGGCAGGATTATACAATTGTGAAGGTACTATCCTGAGAGACAGGAGATCCTAGTTCAATTTCCCGCTACTCCACAAACTTCCTCACCTTGGGCCAGTCAGTTGTCAGTCATTCCTTTCCTGTAAAAGGGAGATAGTATTGCCTCCCTGCCTTGCAGGGGTATCTACCACAAGGTCAGAGTGCCCTGCTGTCTTTAATGGGGCCAGAAGAGGGTCGTAGATAGGAAAACAGCTTTGATAGCACAAAGCTGCTTTGTGCTATGTTGGATAACATGGTGGCAAACTGTCTGAATCCTACCTGTGCTGCAGCTTTTACCACTGCAGCTCCCACTGGAATTGGATTGATGCTGGATTATGGGTCGTCGTTTCTTTAGTGTTGAAGGCCACTGACATGTCACTAAAATGACAAGTGATATCTAGGCATCATACTAACAGGAAGGATTGTTTCTCTGTTATAGAGATAAGGGAGGACCAAAGACCATCAATGGGAATTTTTCAGCCAGATGAAGGGGCTGTTCAGAAAAATAAGTGACTGACTGGTTTTGTTACAAACAAGGAGTCTAATGGCATTTTTAGAGACTAACAAATTTATTTATCCTTTGAGCTTTCATCAGATGCTTGAAGGTGGAGTAGTACAGAGGAATGGGAAAAAAATAAATGCAGGGAAACGTTGGATCAGGTCAAACCATTACAGCAAATCAGAGCAGTTGAGGTTCAATCAGTGGGGAAGGTGAGGTAAGGAGGAAAAAAAAATTACCTGTTGTAATGGGGGGGAAAACCCTTTAGCCCTAAGTTGACTCTGTCAAATCTGCATATGAATTCTGATGTTAAGTGGACACAAATCTGACAGAACATTAAAAAAACCAATAGAGGAACACTTCAGTCTTCCTGATCATTCCATTAATCATCTGAGTTGCTGTAACAGCCTAACCTGGTGTGACAACTTACACTTCCACGCATTTATGTTCCTCCCATTCACCTGTATTTCTCCAAGTGTCTGACAAAGTGGGATTTTTCTCCCATTAAGTCTCATGTGATCAATAAATTTTAGTCTTTAAAAGTGCTACAGCACTCCTTTGTTTTTGCTGAACTAGACTAACCCCTTTGGAACTTGTATCTGTTACTCATCCTTATGTTTTCTATGTTGTCCTGGTACTGGCCAAAACAGGTATGTTTACTTTGGCAAGCTAAAAATAGTCTATACTCTTAAATAGTGTTAAATTCCAAAGAGGGAGATTATTTATTTTTAAGGCTGGTATGTGCTTTCTAGGAATCTTGAAAGGGAGAGACTTTTGACCTGAGATGTGAAGGGAGCTGTTGTGCATGGTCCGTCTTTGAGCAAATGACCTAAGTATCTACAAACATCTTTGTAATCCACTGAATCAGTGTTTTGAAGAGGAGGGAGAAAGTTTGCTTTGTCTGCTCTGTGTTCAGTCTACTGTAAAACATTACATTGTTACTGAATGTGCTATCAAGGGAAGAAAAGACAATGTGAATACATGGAGTGGGTAACAAGCAGCACTGGCCAAATTAATAGCAATTGGACTAATTGCACCGGCATGTTGTAAAAGGTTTATCCTAGTGTAGCCAAGCATCTGACTCCATGTTCTGGAGCTGCAAACCTGAGCCACAAGGTATTATGACTAGCAGTGAACAGAAACTTCAGAGCTTGAGCGTGGCTGGCATACAGTTCTAACGCATAGATGTCCCAATCCTAAGCGAAAGTGTAGATATCTAGAGCAGCGGTTCCCAACCAGTGTGCAGGGGCACACTGGTGTGCCGGAGCAACACCTAGTGTGTACTGCGAGCATCCCTGAGAGCTGGAGTTAAAGTTCCCTGCCTGCTCAGCCCAGCCATGTGGCTGTGCAGGGCTGGGAAAAGGCAGGGGTTAAAGTAAGGGGGAAGGCACAGAACATAGTTCTGGGGCCCCCTGTTTTTAGTCAGGCAGCATTCCAGCCCCCGTAAAAATAGAGGAAGGCCCTAGAACGGGGAGTTCCAGGGGTCCCTTTAAAAATAACAGGAGCAGCTGGAAGGCAGGATTCCAGTGGCTCCACTTTAGGCCTAGCCAGCAGAGAGCTGGAGGAGGCTGGGAGTGTGTGAATCTCCCCTGCAGGGCAGAGCAGCTTGTGTCAGCCAGCCTGCAAACAGCCCAGGTAAGGGTTTTGTGGGGGAGGGCTGCTGGGGGTTGTGTGCGGCAGGTGGGTGTGTGTGTGTGTGTGTGTGTAGCAGAAGCTGGTGGGAGTGAATGTGTAACAGAGGGTGTGTAGCTGGGGGTTGGGGTGGCTGGGGGGGGTTGTAGCTGGGGGCTGGAGGCCTAGTTCTGGCCCCTGCAGTGATGGGAGGGTCCATCACAGGCAGCAGGGGGCTGGGGGATGGGAAGACGGGACCCACTGGGGTGGGAGGGAGCAGCAGTGGGGTGAGGATTTGCCCTGGGTGGCACGGAGCCACTGTGGAGAAGGGGGAAGTGGGTGCTGCACCATGTTCCCGTGCCCTCCCTTCCCACTCCCAGGTTCCCCCCTGCCCCTCCACAAACCACTCTTGTTCTCACTTCTTCTCTCCTCTCTTGTCACCCTTGTGCCGTTCCCCATATGGCTCCCCATGTCTTCTTTTGCCATCCCTGCCCTGCTCTGCTCCCCACACTCACTCCTGGCACTGCATACGACTCCTGACCTCCCATGCTTTGCCACCGCTGCTCTGCTACCCCTACTAGCCCACATAGGAGCATTTCCAAAACACTGTGCCATAGTTCATGAATATTCATAAGTAATTTAAGTTAATTTGAAGATTCATGAGGTTTTTTAATGGTGGTGTGCCTCAAAAGATTTGAAGGTATCAAGGTGTTCCATGGCAGAGAAAAGGTTGGGAAACACTGATCTAGAGAGATGCTGCATCCCAGTAGGCCTGACACTCTAGAAATTCTGAGATATGGGCCTGTGGATACCATGACTTCCAAGGACTGTTTCAAAATGTACTCCATTTAGCCTGCTGACTTTTTGTAGCTGTTCCCTGAGACACAGTGATTGGCAGACTAGAGTGAACTGATGGGTGTAGCACAGGAATAGAAAAGCCAAGTTGCTTACTGACTTATACCACCTTGCTGCTTGAGGTTTAAGCTTGATTGTATATACTTTGAATGGGCAATATAAAGCCATGTGTTACTCATAACTTCCATACCAGCTTAGACCACTAACCCAATAAATCCAGTAACCTGTGTCACTTGGTCTTTCAAGGATATGTAAGTAATCCCATAGTAGAAAAGTGTGTAAGAACAGCATATCCATAGGGAAAACTTAATAGTTAACGTCCTTGGTTGTGATGTGTTATGATCTGCAATAAATGTAATAATGGTCTCTTACTCCAAAAAAAGCCTAATTATAAAAATCCAAACTATTCTCTTCCATGAGGTCATGTGGCAGTTCCCCAAGCTAAAACTGCATTGAGGAAATGTTTCCTCTTTCTAAATGTTGGCTTTTTTAATTTGTTGGATATTCATTTGGGCATAAATAATACATGAATCCATAGCATTTGGTATCTTATACAGTTGTCTCATTATGGTTTGGTTTTTTTTAATCTCTCTCCACTGAAGCCTTGTAATGTTTCCAGTTATACTTGTCACCTCTAGACCCTCTATTCTTAACCTCCTTGAGGTGGTAAGCAGGGAGCAGAATAGTTCAACTTCTCTTCTAGTTTCAGCAACTCCATCCACTTGTTGACTCTTGCTACCCTGTGCTTATTTGGGATGGGTGGGAATAACAGTAGGTGGCCATTGGTTAACAGAATGTAGAGCTGTGCAAAAAACTTGCCTGTTGACTTCTTTTGACTGCTTGTGAGGGTCCTGTCTGCTATCGTCTGTGCAGTACTCCTTGCTGGACTAGGCCACAAGAGCAGCTGTTAGGATAGATAGTATGACTTGAAGGAGCTAATTGAATAAGAGGGGAAATAATTGCACTGCAGAAACAGGCTGTGTTGTAGAAGCTGTCTGTTATAGATAAACTCACTGTCTTCAGTCCAGTGACTTCCTACTGGCTGTGAAGCCATTAAGCACGCATTACAATTCACTGGCAAATAGCTAATCTTGGCTATTTTGGGGAGTGTTCCTGATTGGTTTCCTTAAAGAACAACTAGTTCAGAGAGTTGGTGTCACCAGCAAGTGCAGGGTAGAGTCTAGCATCACCCCAGGTTACCAAACTCAGTCTTGCTGACCATTCAACCTGTTCACTATTATACCTTGATGCAGTTGGCCGCCGTGGCCTGCAGCTGCAGGTATTTTTAACTTAGCATGTCATCAGCTTACAGAGTAGTTTTCTACTGTGCATGGGTTTGGCTTGCTTGGTTCTCCCCCAATCTTAGTTTCCCTGGTGTCATCAAATTATCTAAGATTTGGCATTGCATTATTACTGGTGTGTGGTGAGGGAGATGCTGTAGAAAGCTCCTCTTCTGTTAGAGGTGACTGTAATAATGAGTAGCTGATGCTTACAATCAATAGCTGGGATTCCAGTGGTATTCTTAGGCCTAGCCTATGCTAGAAGGAGTTTGCTCATAGCTGGCTTTTATAGAAGCCAAAATTCTTTGCCAATATAATATCCTCATACATATTTCCAAGTAAACTATGGTAGCCCAGGCCTGTAGACCTTCCTCTGCCAATGGGTTTTTGGCAGTATAGAGAGAATAAAAGTTGTTCATCTCTAGCGTAACTTTTGCTGTAACAGTATGTAGAGTAGAGCTGGGGTTTATCCAGTGGTTTCCAGATGCCATGACTCTAAAGCACTCATGGACCAAGAGAAGATCTTCTCACAGATCAGTTCCAAAGGGCTGGACATGTTAGTTTGGTTTAGTAAAACAAGGAGTTTTGTGGTACTTTTAAAGACTAACCAATTTATTAAAGATAAATAAATTGGTTAGTCTTTAAAAGTGCCACAAAACTCCTTGTTTTTCTTTTTTGTCATAGATCAGTAATTGATTAAGAGGCAGGAAACAAAGGGCAGGAATAAATATTCAGCTCTCAGTGAAGAGAGGTAAATAACAGGGACCACTTCTGGAACCAGGGGTGATTGACACATTTATAAATTATCTAGAAAAAGAGGTAAGCAGCGAGGTGCCAAAATTTGTAAATGATAAAGTTGCTCAAGATAGTTAAGTCCAAAGCAGACTATGAAGTGTTACAAAGGATTATCACAAAACCGTGTGATGGGGCAACAAAATGGCAAATGTAATTCATTGTTGACTGTGCTTTTTAGGTGCTTTGTTAGATGTGTGCTGAGAAATAGTGATTTAAAGAGCCATAGGTACGGGTCATTGGTTTCCTACCACCTGTTGACTGACTACGCTCAACATGTACAGTTAGAGCAGCCAAGATGCATGGTAGGTTTTGTGTGGACATAAGACAGTCTATTCTTTGGAAAGTAGTGCACCCTAATACGGTGCTATACTGCTGTATGGTAATGGTATTTTCTACAGTAAAAAATGACCAAGTCAGAGTGGTGTTTATCTGTGGACTCTGTGCCTGAAATGAGAGATCTGAGTCACGATAAACTCCAGTATAATAAATGGTTTACTACTCCAGTACAATGAAACATTTTATTCCTTTCTAGAAGTACTAGGTGTTTTAATACTGGACCCAGGACTTGTCTGTAGCAGTGGGTGAGCGTGAACTTTGCATTCCAGTAAAGTAACAGGGCAAGAGTGTGTCTACTGGGAGGTGTCCAAAAGTGTCATTCCCATGTTTGGTGCTGCCCTGCACTGGCATTATAACACATTAGAGGCATCAGCTGTTAATAGTGGCTTGGTGTAGTCCAGGCCTCAACAAATGTTTCTGGTCACCATGGCAACTAGTTTTAGTAGCCTGGCAAGTAGCTCCACTTCTGAAATGTAAATGGGGGAGCACCCTCTGACCAAAATAACATTGCTAGCATCTAGCTGTGATCCAGTTTTGTCCACCCTGGTGTAGTCAAGGCCCCAGGTCCCTTATGGTACTCTAAAGAATCCCCTGGCAGCAAACATTTTGCAGTAGCAGAACTCCCAGATCAAGTCAGCAAACTGGTCTCGGTGTAGCTGTTAGGTGAAATTAACATGACATATTAAATGGGTTAACTGTAAATGTTTAAAAAAAAAATAGCAGCACATTGTAGCACTGATATGACTTGTAACTGCATCCCACAAACTGTCACAGTGGGGATACAGCTTGTGGCAGTCAAGGAAATTAGAATTCTTGTCACTTTCAACGGTATGGGAGCTGGGTTTTTGGTCGTGGCATCTAAGAGGCTGTTGATCTTAGTCCAAGAATTAAAGCCAGTTAGGATAATTTATAGAAAACAGATCCTGCCAAAATAACTTACTGTTTTGATGGGATTGCAGGCTTGACAAAAATTAGTAATGTGGATGTACTTAGATAGTCTGTAAGGTGTTTGGCTTGGTGCCATGCAATGTTTTGATTAAAAAAATCTAGAATTTTAAATTAACATGACATATTAAATGAGTTAACTGACAGTCTGGTATATCTTGGCTTCGATATTTTTCTCACGTGACCACCTCATAAGTAAACTAGGGAAACAAAGCCTAGATGGAGCTAGTAGGAAATGGTTTCGTAACTACTTCTTAGAACTATTTTTTCCAGGCAGTTACCAGGGTTCACAGTCAAGTTGGAAAGGCATATAAAGTGGGGTCCTGTGGGGGTCAGTTCTAAGTCTGGTTCTTTCAGCATCTTCAGCAGTTTAGATAATGGCATAGAGAGTACACTTATGAAGTTTGCAGATAAAATGGGAGGCTTTGCAAGTGGTTTGGAGGATAGGATTATAATTCAAAATGATCTGGACAAATGATCTGAAGTAAATAGGATGAAATTCAATAAGGACAAATGCAAAGTACTCCACTTACGAAGGAGCAATCAGTTGCACACATACAAAATGAGAAGTGGATGCCTAGGAGAGAGTACTGCATAAAAGGATCTGGGTCACAGGATATCTCAAGCTAAATGAGTTAACAGTGTAGCACTGTTTTTTTTAAAAAGTGATTCTGGGACATTGGCAGGAATGTTGTAAGCAAGACACGAGAAGCATTGCCAGCAGATTGAGGGATATGATCATTCCCCTCTATTTGGCACTGGTGAGGCTGCATCTGGAATGCTGTGTCCAGTTTTGGGCTCCCCACTACAAAAAAGACGTGGACAAATTAGAGTCCAGTGGAGGGCAACAAAAATTATCAAGGGGCTGAAGCAAAAGCCCTCTGAAGAAAGACTGAAGGAACTAGGCTTATTTAGCCTGCAGAAGAGAAGGGGGGGAGGGGAATTTGATAGGAACCTTCAGCTACCTGAAGGGATGCTCCAAGGAGGATGGAGCTCAGCTGTTCTCAGTAGTAACAGAGGATAGAGCAAGGAGCAATGGTTTCAAGTTGCAGCTGGGGTGGTCGAGACTGGATATTAGGAAAAACTTTCTTACTAGGAGGGTGGTACAGCATTGGAATGGGCTACCTAGGGAGGTGGTGGAATCTCCATCTTTAGAGATGTTTCAGGCCTGGCTGGATAAAACTCTAGCTGGAATAATTTAGTGGGAGTGGTCCTGCTTTTTTTGGCAGGGGGTTGGACTAGATGACCTCATGAGGTCCCTTCCAACCCTATGATTCTATGCAATTCTCCCACCTTGTCCTGGGCTGATTAGACCTCAGCTGGACCATTGTGGCCCCCAGAACTGGAACACTTCATGAAAGATAAGAGCAACAAATGATTGAAAGTCTCCAAGGGAAAATTGAAAAAATGGGTTTGGTTTAGTCTGGAGAAGAGAAGTGGAGGAGCTATGAAGACTGTTTTCAGGTACATAAAAGGCTGTTATAAAGAGGAGAAAGGTAAATTTTTTTTCTCATTAACCTCTGAGGATAGGACAACAATCACTGGGTTTAAACTGCAGCAATGGCAGTTTTGGTTAACCATTACTCTGACAGGAAAAGCTTCCTAATCGAGCACTGGAATGACTTGCCTAGGGAGGTTCTAGATTGGAGAGTTCTAAGAGCTGGTTAGAAAAAAGCTGTCATGGATGGTCTAGAACAGGGGTTCCCCACCTTTTTGGCTTGAAGGCCACAAATATTTTTACAATCCTGGCGGTCCACCAGTCTATCAACTCAAACATATTGATGTATACACTGTTAAATATGTAGGGATTTGTAGTCTCTAAACATTTTTTTGCTGTGGTGCTTGTTTTCACATTCCCTATTTTACACCTACAAGTGTCAGCATGGGCATGCACAGACAAAGCACTAGTGTAGATGAGTGACTGTCATGACACACTGAAGTGTGGGGCCTAGCAGCTAAATCATGGTGGGTGGTCTGCTAAGTGTAGGTCATACCAAAAGACAGATTTTTAGAGTCCTGCCCCTCCTCAACTGTAGTGGCTCCTGGCTGCAACCAAATGGAAGGAGTTTAGTGAGGAAAAACTGCCTTCTTGCTGATCTCCTGCAGGGAAACCACACATCGTGCTATAGCTCCATGTGCTTCATCTGGGTACCTAGGCAGCAATTTCTTTCTACAGCTGGGGGATGGAAGCTCAGTGCTCCCTTCCCTCTGGCTCCAGCAGGAACCTGAGTGCCTAGGGACTCTAGTGGAATTCTTCACTGTGCTCCTGTTGGAGCCAGGTGAGGGGAGTGCTGTTTTCCTGCACCCTTGGGTGCAGCAAGGAGCCTGCGCTCATCTTGCAGCCCCATGACACGGGACTCTGCATGTGTCCTTAGGTGGCAGTTTTTTCTGCAGCCCGCAGGAGGGAAGTGGCAGGCCACTTTGGAAGACACCACAAGCCGCTTCTGGCTCCTTGGAAACCACTGCTCTGGATAATGCTGGGTCCTGCCATAAGTGCAGGGGTGTGGACTAGAGCAGGGGTCTTAAACTCAAATTGCCACGAGGGCTGCACAAGGACTAACACATTAGCCAAAGGGCTGCTCCACTGGAAACTTCCTACAATGATATTGCAAATACTGATAGATAGTGCTGTTGTGGGCCACAGGAAATAGCTTTAGGGGCCACATGCGGCCTGCAGGCCACATGCTTGAGACCCCTGAACTAGAGGATTTCTTCAGTTCCCTTCCAGTTCTATGGTTCTAACTCAGAAATGTAACTCTAAACAGGGGCTTATCGAGTGGGAACATTTAAGAGACTGGGGTTTTGGTCTTGTGCTATTTAACACTTTTATCAGCAACCTGGAAGAAAACACAAAATCATCACTGATAAAGGCATCGAGTGACACATGCCAGGGAAGGGCAAATAACAGCAGACAGGTCACTAATGCACAGTGTTCCAGATGATTTGGTAAGCTGGGTACAAACACCATAGGGTTTGTAAGCTAAATGTATGTGTCTAAATGAAGAATACGGGCTATGCTTAAAGATGGGGGACTCCATATTGGGAAACGGCAGTTCCCTCGGGGGTGGAGGAAGGCTTGAGATGTGGTGCATCTTGAGCTACCAGTGTAAAGCTGTGGCCCAAAGGGCTACTGTGTCTTTGGATGCATAAAACAGGAGACTCTCAAAGAGGAGTTATTTATCTCAATGTTTGGCACCAGTGCAACTGTTGCTGGAATGCTGTTTTCAGTGCTGGTATTGACAATTCAAGAAACATTAATAAATTGGAGAGGGGGCAGAGAAGAGCCATAAGGATAGTTGGGGAATTAGAAACCATGACTTATGACAGATTCAAGGAGCTCGGTCTGTTTATCTTGAAGGTTAAGGGGTGATTTGATCAGTCAAATGCCTACAAGGGGAACAGATATTTGACAGGCTCTTCAGTCAAGCAGAGGAAGGTACGAAGTCATGTTGGGAATAAGTAGAACAACATTGGAACAACTTGCAAGGATCATGGTAGATTCTCCATCAATGCAATTTTTGTCTTAAAAAGATGCTTCAAGAATTTCCTGGTAGAAATTCTAGGGCCTGTGTTGCACACGTCAGACTAGATGATATCTGACCTTAAAATTTGATTTAGTAATTGTGGAGTGGGGGGTTGGTTACTGTGCTGCAGCTGTGATACTTTATACATCAACATCAGGGTTTTTTCCATCAATGATGTAGTTACTCCATCTATGAGGCAGTAGCTAGGTCCATAACACAAGAATTTTCAACCTAGCCACATCTACACCTACATTAGGTTCAGCTAATTACAGCCCTGCTTGACTTAGCTAGATTAAGTAGAGAACAGGTCTGAGTTATTGCTTCACATTGTGGCTATTTCTGAAGATGGGTAGACACCACCAAGTATTAGGCAGCTGTCACACTCCCAAGCTTCCTTTAAAATGCTTGGGTTAGAGACTTCTAATTAAAAAGAAATGCTTAGCTTGTCAAATCAACATAACCACCCAGAAAATCCTCAGTTTCTGCAGTTACTATATCTAGAGCTCTGAGCATTGTGATTGTAAGAGGCAAAATCCTCAGAGTTGCACCAAGATTCCTTTCAATGCTAGTAACCACATGTCAACAGCAAGGAGCTTTAACTGTTCAGGTCATTCTGTGCCCTCATCCTTAACTGGGAAGTTTATCTTTCAGGCTTGGCTTAGTCAGGTTACAAAATATACACCCATATGTAAACTCTGCTCTTGGTTATAACTGCATTGGGAATTGGGGAGGTTCTCCTTGAGATAAAAATCGAGAGCAAGTAAGCAGTCGTAGAGTTCCTAAATTACACTTCGAGATCTGAGATATTTGGGTGGTTAAAGTGTAAGAATTGTGTTGCTTTGTCCTTCATAGGATAGAAATACAAGATTGCCTGTGGTGCTGTCAGCAAGAAAGTATGCACAGGTCCAGACTGACAGAGTCACAAAGCTGGTATTTCAAGGAGACAGATCAGTGTGCACTGGCCTAAATAACTGGGATTTGGTGCATAGCCTGATAAACAGATAATTAAGTGGCAGCGTCAGAACTTGTCTGTAGTTTCCACCGGGCTCTAACTGGCAGAATCTGCAAGGTGATATTACATGCCACCTAGTCAAGCCTGTAACTTCACGCCAAGATCTAGCACCTTAATCCAAACATGTCAGAAGCTATTTCTCACCTTTCCAGTGACTGTATACTTGAATCAGTCAGGGTCCTCTCCAGGCTGATGGGATCCAGTGCTGTCCAGTGATGCCATTTATTGCCCTACAGAAAGCCTAATGCTCCCTCTGTTTTCTCAGGTCTTGAGAAACATGGGAAGAGGAGACTAAGATTTCATCATGATCGGAGGCTTGTTCATTTATAATCACAAAGGAGAGGTTCTGATCTCTCGAGTCTACCGCGATGACATTGGGTAAGTACCTTGGCTGCAGACTGATGCCTTTGCACCCAGGCCCACTCACTGTGCAGACAGCATTTTAGAGCTGCTTCCTCTGCATCAGCCATGCATGCCTGTGAGACTATTGCTTGCCTACACCTAGAGTTTCCAGGGTTTTTTTGACATGCTGTTTTGAATATTGGTATCCTCCTGGTAGTTGCTAAGAATGGCAAAGCTGGGCTTTTCCTTTTGTGCCAACAATCTCTGCTTCTCTTTCTAAGAACCTCTGTGGGGGGACACCTCTGAGTTTACTCCTTGCTGTGAAGGTGGTAGAAGTGCAGTTAAACAGGAATGGTAACAGGGCATTTGAGTGTGTACCACATGCCAGATCCAGGGTATAGTTGCTAGTCTTCCCTGCAAGAGTGAGAAGTTAGGGGGTGTTTCTCCAAGCTTGGATATGGCCACAGAGCCGTTGGGCGAAGTTGGGCAGTGTCTCAGGAACTTGAAGGTTACACCTGACTTGCATATAATTGGTGGAGTCAGCAGGGCTTAATGTGCAGTGCAGCTCAGCTGCTTTAATCATGCCTGTGCTACCTACCACTACTGTAAAGATAACAGCAGTTGAACTTGGGCAACCCCTAGAATAGACTATTCTGGCACATCTGCTAGGCTGGTGCCCTAGTAATCAGTCTCTGATCTCTGTATTTATCAAGTTAGTGATGCAAAGATCTAGCAGTGCTCAGCAGGAATGTGTCTGCTACTACCTCCTAAAGGGGAAACCAGACAGAAATGTTCTGAGAAAGTTGGCAATCCAACCCTCAAGGGCAGCTTGTTTGCGCAAACAAAAAGGACCCCTTATATATAGCGGAACCCCTTGCCACTCTGCTGATACTGGACACGAGACTCCACTAGAGGCATCACAGAATTAAATCAGCCTGTTCAGATCCTCTGAAAGCAGTAGGTGTGCCCAGGTGTTTTTGATCGTCTAACTGGGCCTGTAGAATCTCTACTATGGGTGGTGCACAGGAGCCTAGTTCAGTTCTCAAAAATCCTATGGTTGCGGAGGGCTTTCTGATGAGAAGGCAGGGTCATTGAGCAGACTCTACCTTGATACTGAAATATGTGGTGGAACCCTTTACTATTCTTAATGTGTCTCTCTCTAGCAGATCTTTACTTCCCACGGACCTTTATTTAGGCTGCTGCAAACTGGGGAATGCCTTATTTTGGAACTGGGCTGTGTACTGGGATTTAAGATTAGCTTTTATGCCTGAACTGGAACAGGGTGGTGGTGATTTGACCCTATCCATGGGAAGAGGAGTAGCTATTTACCACAACAATGCAACCAAGCCTATTTAGCTAATATGTTTAAAATCCATCCTTGGGATCAGACTCTTCAGTCTGCTCCCAGTCTACAGACTTCCCATGGCAAGATTTGCCAAAAACCTGGTTCTGTCCTAAGAGTATCCACCCTAACAGTAAAATGAACAAGGAGCTCTGATCCAGAGGGTAGTTGTTAGTCTAGTTCAGTGAAACAAGCCAGGAGTCTGGTGGTGCTTTCAAAGACTAACATTTATTTATCGCATGAGCTTTCGTGGAAGAAAATCCCACTTCATCAGATGCTTGAAGATGAGGAATTTACAAAATGGGAGGGAAATAAATGCAGGGAAGTAAAAGTCATAGGATCGGGTTAGACTGTTACAGCAAATCAAAGCTGTTGTGTATATTCAAAGAACTGGGAACAGCACATAGAGGAAGGTGAGGTCAAGTCACCTGTTGTAACAAGAAAAAAGTGTAGTCTCTGTTTAACCCTAGGGGAATGGTGTCAAATCTGCATATGAATTCCAATTTTGTAATTTCTGTGGCGCCTTTAAAAACTAACAGACTTCTTTCATGGGCATAATCATGCTTCATCAAATGACTGAAATGTAAAATATAGCATGTTAGCTGGAAACATAGGGATACAGAGAAGGGTTTGTCATAAGTGCCATAAAACTCCTCGTTTAGTTTGCTGAAATGGACTGACACGGCTACCTCTCTGGAACTTGTCACCCTAACAGTAGTCTTGAGCTCCTTAATGCAAACAGGGAGATTTGCAAAACATTTGCACTTCATGCTGAAAATTCGAGGCCTGGTAGTCAGAAGGGGAGATGACTATCTTCCCTGAATGACTGAAAAGATACGGCTAGCAGATGACGTGACCAGTGAGCCAGCTTTCTCTGCATAAAGTGCAGCTGGTGTAGAAGCTATTAGCAGGGGTGGGGTGGGCCAAGACTGGGCAGGAAGTAAGTTCTTCAAGCTTTACTCTTCTGTCCTCAGACTGTCTTGAGCAGAGTTTTCAATAATAATATCTAATGTTAAGACTTTTGAGGTCTGTGAAATATTTAAACTTAAACTGGGTTTATGTGCACTCCATGCAGCTTATGATGTATGCTAGCATGTAAATTTCTAGTTTTTTTTACTTGATCTACCCTTAGTTTGCTAGAGCAGTGGTTCCCAACCAGTGTGTCGGTGCACGCTGGTGTGCCGTGAGCATCCCCTACAGCTGGAGTTAAAGTTCCCTCCCTGCTCAGCCCAGCCACATGGGCTGTGCCGGGCTGGGAAAAGGCAAGGGTTAAAGTAAGGAAGAAGGCAATGGAACACAGTTCTGGGGCCCCCTATTTTTAGGCAGGCAGCCTTCTGCGCGCCCCCCCCCCCCAAAGAAGGCACTGGAAGGCAGAGTTTGAGGTCCCCCTAAAAATAGCAGGAGCAGCCCGAACGCAGTGTTCTGGTGGCTTCATCTTAGGCCCAGCCAGCAGAAAGGGGCGGCAGGCCAGGAGTATGTGAATCTCCCCCTGCCGGACAGAGCAGGAGCAGCTGTTGTCAGCCAGCCTGCAAACAGCCCAGGTAAAGGCTTTGGGGTGGGGGAGGGTTGCTGGGGGGGGGGGGCAGAAGTAGGTGGGAGTGACTGTGTATCAGAGGGTGTGTAGCTGGGATTGTGGGGTGGCTGTTCGGTTGGGAAGGGTGTAGCTGGGGGGTGTGGTGGCTGTGTATGGGGGGGGGGTGGAGGCCTAGTTCTGGCCCCTGCAGTGACAGGAGGGTCTATCACAGGCAATGGGGCTGGAGGAGGGGAGGATGGGACCTACTGGGGTGGGAGAGAGCAGCAGTAGGGTGAGGATTTGCCCTGGGTAGCAGGGAGCCACTGTGGAGAAGGGGGAAATGGGTACTGTGCCATGCTCCCCTGCCCCCCCCCCACACAAAGCCATTCTTGTTCTCCCTTCCTCTTTTGCCACCCTTGTGCTGTTCCCCACATGGCTGCCCTTGTCCTCTTTTGCCACCCCTGCCACGCTCTGCTCCCCAGACTCACTCCTGCCACAGCAAACAACTGAGCTCCTGTGTTTTGCCACCCCTCCTCTGCTACCCCTATTGCCTCACACAGGAGCACTTCATGAACCACAGCACAGTGTTTCAGAATATTCATAACTAAGTTAGTTTGAATATTCATAAATTTTTTGAGACTGGTGTGCCTTGAAAAATTTGAAGGTATCAAGGTGTGCCACCGCAGAGAGAAGGTTGGGAACCACTGTGCTAGAGGGTGAGTCTATCTGAGAACTTGGTAAATAACAAATATCTAATAAACATTCTTGTCTGGAGTGCACATTATGTACTGGAGTCAGCCAATAGTCTCTGACTTTTAATTGCTTATCTTTCACTCTTTGTATGTAGCTTAACTAATTCTCCAGTTGCCTCTCCCCAGGCAGGCAAAACATAAACTTCTAAAAGGAGAATCTTTTACACTTTTATTATGCATTACAAAGTTTAAAAAGGACAAAGCCCAATTTTCCTTTGCAGGCTACCTTTTAATACTCCTAACTGGTAACTAGGACAGCTTCTAATGTTCTCTTCCTTGCTTATGTGATGCACAAGAGACTGTGTTTAACACCTACAGTTAGGGGTCCTGCTGTGTGGTGACATGCTCCCACATTAATGCAGAATGTACAGGAGAGAAACAGATATGCAATTCTCTCTTTTTATGCAAATATTGCCATGTAAAGCCTCAGGAATTCAGTTAGGGGTATGCTTTTTGCAGCCTTAGCCCTAGTCTATACTTATGGCTTCTTCGGCAGTAGTCAGCTGTGGTTTATACAAGGAACACACAATTTCTTGCATAAACAGCAGTGACTTTCTAAGTCACCATTGCACATTAGGCGAAAGCCAAGCGCAAATCACTTGCTATTAGCTTTCCCCTATGCCCCCTGACCCCTAGGACTTCCAGGGTCAGCTTCTAGGAGTGGAGTGGTGAGTTCATACTCGCCACAATCTGCTCCTGGAAGCCCGAAGTGATGGTAGCAAATTTGCCTCCATCAGTATAGACATACCTTAGAGCTGAAAATTGATTCTGACCCCTCCAAAAAAAAAAAAAGCACCTATCTGAATGACATCCAGTGGAATGCTGACTTGCAAAAGGCTTTAGTTGGGTGAAATATAACTTGCAGTTTGCTTTGCACCCTCAGAATGGCAGTTCTCAGAGCCTGAGTTCAGTGAGGCATGTAAATTTCATGTGCCCCCGAAAAAGAAATCACCCTTCTGACTCTGGGGAAAAAACTACTGGCAGAACAAGAGCCTGGGCCTCTGCTCCTAGTTCTGTACCTACTCTGCAGTTCACAATTTCTGGCATCAGGGCCCATTTGTAAAATGTGATAGCTTTTTAGGATACAGCAAATGGCTTTAGTGATGAGGAAAAATGTGGCTTATGATGTATGTTACCCATGATCTAATATACATGTGAACAATGTAATAAGTATGCTATGCACCCCACAGTGGCAGCTCCAGTAGCTCCTGTTCCCACTCTGGGCATTGCAATCAATGGGATTGCGATGCTGCTTGTTTGACCTGGTCCTCCTGCTCTTCCTGGGCCAAACTTGGTTGGGAAAATGGTGCCATGATGTGTCACTTCAGGTTACAGCACCACTTGCTCATTTAGCCCTTTGTCACATTATTGGCGGGGGGGGGGGCTGGACCAAATCTGAGCAATGCTGCAACTCTGCTGTCCAAGCAGTCTGAGCCAAACAGTGGTGTTAATGTAGAAGTCCACATGAGAGCCACATACTCTGGTGCACAGTGGGGAGCTCTGCATTCCACAAACCATCACTGCTGAGGTCCTTGTTGATAAGGTAGGTCCTTTCCTGCATGTTTATCATTGACTCCTGTCCTGACCCCTCCCCCCAGGTCTTTCAGTGCCAGTGTTGAGGCCTCCTGAGAGGATACCCCTCGTCGGAGAGAGGGGGCTGAGTGGATGGGAGTGAGGAAACGCATTGCTGCCTATGCCTTCTGAATGCTGAGCAATTTGGGCTTCCAACTCCTTGGCTCTTTAATTGCCAAACTGAGTGGAAATTTTAAACCTACATGTTGGGGGAGAAGGTCAAAGCTGTGGGTCCACAGTAGCTGTTACTCCCTCCGGTTGTGCCTCTTAACCTGCCTTTGGTAACTTAGCATCTGGTGAGCAGAGTGGCAGTTAAGTACCATTGCTTTGTTTCCTGGCATTTCTGTAGTAAGCAGTCATACTTGAGGCTTTTTTGCTTGCAGCTTTTCTCTGAAGAAATGGCTTGAATGAATGCATGTGGGCATCTGTCCATGCAATGTAGCTAGATGCATGCATAAGGAATCATTATCTTAAACTCCATATCAAAACAAAAAAGAGTGCATTTAATTCAGGCTACCATAGAAAAGTTCACTATAACATTCAGCCACGTGGTTTTATTCGTATGGTAATTCTTTGTGGTAATCCAACATGCAGATAGATCTCCAGGTAGACTTTGCCTAGGAATGTGCTATTAAATGACAAATTGCACATATCTTCTTCCTTGAGCATTTGTTTCCAAACTAGACTTTATCAATACTGCTCTTGTGCTCTGTGGTTCACACTTGTTCTTAATTGTGCCAAGCCAATAGCAAAGCGCAGCATCTCATTCTCCTGGGAGTGCCATTTCTCCTTCCTGCTCTAGTTCTGCCTGATTTTCTATAATTCCCTGGGGGCTGGACCAAGCCTCAGCCCAAACAGTAGCCTTTTGGAAGGGAATGCTGCTTCAGTCAGGTCAGAAATAGTACTACTGATGTTGGGGATAGTGGAAATCTAAGCCCTAGGCAGACTTCCCCATTAGATGAATCCTGAGGCTTTGAGGCATCAGCATTCTTGGTGTCTGGGATTTTATTTGTAGTAAACTGTACATAAAAGTGCAAATTGGGTGACACTGATGGAGGCTTGGGTATAGCTCTGACTAAACACCCAGTTAAAGTTGTTACTAAAGAGCACAGAAATCTGTTGGCACTGAAAAATGCTGAGTGACCACTGCACATTCCTTTCTGTCTTCAAGGGCTTCCCTGCTGTCACAGCCTATGACTTTTTCCATGAAATACCTCCTTCACCTCTTGTGTCTGGAAATGGGGGTGGGGGTGCTGTTGGTCTCTCCATTTCTCTTTGGACTCACGGTGCCTTGTGTGTGTTTCTAACCCTTTCTCTCGTTGCTGTCACTCCTCCTTTCTTCGCTGGCGCCATTTCTGTCCATCCCATCTCATTGGCTGCTGTAGCAATAGGTAAGAGATGCGTGGCAGGCCTTGACTGGCCCTACAAAGTGGGGAATTATGTGCTAAAAAGGTTTTGTTCAGCTGGGGCTTCCTCTCTGTTTTGGAGAGTCCGTGATGCTTGGAGCTAGTGTTAGTGAACTGGGATGTAGGAGTGGGTGGGGGTGGCTTGTTCCTGGAACACTCTTTCTTTGCAGGCTTTATTGGAGAACATTTCAATATTATTGAGGAATTTGAACTTCTGGGTTAGTACTTAATTCTTATGAAGCTGTCTCCATCTTGAAGACAAACTAAACTAGTATTTTTCAAGGTTCTTGGGCAGTGGCCTTTGTCAACATATGACATAAGT
Source organism: Podocnemis expansa (assembly GCA_007922195.1). Taxonomy (NCBI): domain Eukaryota; kingdom Metazoa; phylum Chordata; order Testudines; family Podocnemididae; genus Podocnemis; species Podocnemis expansa. The sequence goes on along the minus strand of ML682074.1, from coordinate 9,346,578 downwards.
GACAGGGACAGAAGAGGTTGGAATGGAATCTCTCTTTTTAGAATGGCATTTATTGCCCAACTCATGAGCATTAACTATACCCAGGGTATTAACTATCAAAATGCAAAGGTATCAGGCGCTTTGACACCGAACAGCAGGTTAGAAAGGAACACTTCATGGGGACTGTCTCTGATCTCGTAGGTTAGCGTGAGATGATGTGGCTCTGAGCTCATTCCCTGGGGTACAGACCACACTGCTCAAGCCTGCATCAAGAAAAGGGTAGAAAGCCTCCTGACTCCTCCCTGCAGTCCTAGTCTTAACAGATATCTGATTATGGGAGTTTGGTCTGGTAGCCTTGATCAGGGTGCCAAAACTTTTTTCCATCATAAGGTGGAAGCCTCAAGAGCTAGCCTCTGGAGTTTGGTTGAAATGCCTCATCTCTCAAAAGTAAAGGCCTTTGTACAGCAAGAACTTAATCTAGTTCACACATTCTATGTAGTGTGTTTGACATAGGACTAGGTTGGCTGTGCATCATGGTGGGGTTAACGGGAATGGCAGAGCTCCACAGAGGTTTCCACAGCACCTGCCTGCACTGTGCAAATCATGAGTTCATGTTCATTAGCACGTTGCACCATTGGAATTCTAAAAGCCATCATTATTGTGCTACAGATGAAGCACAGAATAATGCAGGCAAGTACTGTGGTATGCAAACAAGTCAGATATACTCTAAAGCAGGGGTGTCAAACTCAAATCACAAGGGCTGCATGACAACTAGTATGTTAGTGTGAGGGCCACACCACAGAGACCTGTTCATACAATCATACTGTCAACATCAGTAGCGATAGCATTGTTGCAGGCCACAGGAAATAGTTTTGCGAGCTTCGTGCAGCCCCTGGGCCATGAGTTTGAGGCCCCTGCTCTGAAGTCTGCTTTTCACCCTCTGGTTTGAGCTTCCTCACCAGTGCTTGCTGTGTTCAGAGATGAAGCAGATCTGGGAACTAACTCTTCCATGGAAGAGTAACAGTCCCATTCTTGACACTACCTGTCTCCGTGCATCAGGCAGGCAAATCTAGTAACATTTGATGGGTTTTCACAATCATGTATGTTGTGACAGCAGTTTCTTCCATGTAGAAGGGTTTGCAGTCTAGCTAAATATCAAGCAAATGTGGTGGATGGGGGAGAGGCGGTGTTGAGGTAGCAGGTATAGAAGCCTGACGTTGCTGTGAAGCGTTAAAGGGCTCGAAAACAGGGAGTAACAGGCTGTTGTACATTTGGCCAGAATTGGGTTTCCCACTGACTATGCCACAGCCTACCCTGCTATTTGGCCTCTGACAGTGCTAGCCACTGAGGGAGCACTAACAAGGTGAATTGAGGGGAAGCCTCTAAAGGTACGTGTACATCTGGAGGCAGATGGGAATTGGCATTCTTAGTCCAAAGCTTCTTAGAGGTCCAGTAGGTCATTTGTCCTTGCCCCTTTCACATAGCATGATTAAAATCTGCTAACTCCTTTAGACCCCTGTTGGCTGTAGTGCCCCAAGCGCTTTTCCTATAAAGGCCTAGCGCGTCTAGCTGTAGCTTAACAAACGTATAGTCACCAAGCAACTGGGCAGAAACTGTATCCAAATCTGCATGGTGCATCTGGAGTCTAATTCATTTTTCCCCTCTCATGATGATCCTCTAGGCGGAATGCAGTGGACGCCTTCCGTGTCAATGTCATCCACGCACGACAGCAGGTGCGCTCGCCAGTCACCAACATTGCCCGCACCAGTTTCTTCCATGTCAAGCGTTCCAACATCTGGCTGGCAGCTGTCACCAAGCAGAATGTCAATGCTGCAATGGTCTTTGAATTCCTCTACAAGATGTGTGACGTGATGACTGCCTACTTTGGGAAGATCAGTGAGGAGAACATCAAGAACAACTTTGTGCTGATCTATGAGCTACTGGATGGTGAGGAGTTTTCCCCTTTCACCCTTACTTGAAACACAGGGTTACTTCCCAGGGTTCAGTCAGCCATGGCTTAGTCCCTGCCTAGTGTGGGCTCTGAGTATCTTCATGTATTTTGTATGGGGCTGGAGCATAGAGCTGCAAACTCTGTTTTAAGGCCTTACTGCAGTCTGCCTTCCAGTGCTTTCAAGTGTAGGATGATGGAGTTTTCCCAGCTATCAAACACGTGCATTTGTGTTAGTTGCTCCTCACTTCAGTGGTGAGATGATCTGCAGTATTGTGCTGAAGGAGATGGTATAAACATGCAGAAAAGCAAAGTGCATCACTGCTTCACTAGGCATTGTTGAATCTGATCAAGAGCTGGTGTCTATGCCAGGTGAACTATTTGCCCTGTTCCTTGCTTGATGTTAGAGCAAGTCTGGAAAGTACACAACTCAGCCTCTTTTCTTCCTGAGGAGATTGTTCTGCTCAGAGATGTTGCAATGGGGTATTATGGCAGCCTTTCTATGGCTATAGAAGTACCTCTTTCAAAGCTCACTGAATCATTTTTATACATCAAGCATTGCTTGGGTCCATGGGGGCTAAAAACCTCCATTTGATCTGATTCTGGCTCCTTATTGCATCTAACACTAATGCAAAGAACATTATTTCTAATGCCATGACTCTCTTGATAGCCAGTCTCCACTGTTTCTTAAAACAGAGCTCAACTTCCTCCAGACATGGCACCAAAAGAATGGAATAAGCATGGGTGGTACTAGCATCCAGTGCCCTTGGGTAAATTCTCTGTTGGTCCCCTGGGATGGGGCTGGAGAAGCTACAGAGCTTTTTTTTTTTTCCATATTTTTTTTTTTTTTTTTTTTTTTTTTTTTTACGTGGCAGGCTCTGCCTTGGCGACCAAAGTCTGCCCTCTCTCAGCAGACTGAGTGGAACTGTTCCTGCATGTGCCATGTCACATTGTATTCAGTTACAGGTTTCCCTCCCAGCTGGATTTTGTTTAGCTGACTCGCTGTCCCCAGGAGGGGCCAAGTGCACTCGTTCGCTGTAGCTAACAGCTGTTTCTGTCCCCTGCTGGCTCGCCCTGCGGTGTCACTACTCTGCTGTTATTTTTTTAGGTTTTGATTTTTATTACATCTTCATGCGAAAATCAAAACCTAAAGAAAATGCTGCAAAGATAGATTATTCTGCTCTTCACTGTCCCTTGGATGTCTGGATAAATCCTCTTCGAGTCCCCTGGATGCCTGTCCTGTCTTGCTGGTATTTAGACCCTGAAGCACAGCCTCTTAAGAGCTAGTGAGATCCTCACTTGCAGATGGACAAACCTGGCCTTGACCCCAGACTGGCTTGAAAATTATTTCCCCAAGCAGTTGCTTCAGTTAGGGCTGTGTGTCTGCTCCAGGGGTGCATTTTGGTGCCCATTCTTGGGCTGACCATGTCTGCCCTGCTTCAGAAACACAAGGCGGGGGGGGAGCAGCATCCACACACCAGCCCTTTCTTCCTGTAGGGGTGTTTGACACTGGGGCTGTCTGTGTTGGAAGTCACTTACACCCTGCAGCTTTCCTGTCTTGTGCGTTCTTTACGCTGATCATTCTTTACCCTTCTGTAGAAATCCTGGACTTTGGCTATCCTCAGAACTCTGAGACGGGGGCCCTGAAAACCTTCATCACTCAGCAAGGCATCAAGAGCCAGGTAATGAGGGGGATTTGGGATGCAGTAGGACTGGTCTGTCTTGGTGTAATAAATCTGCTCAAGGAAGTGCAGGGGGTCTGCTTCTTCAGGGAGAGATCTGTCTCGACTACTCAAACTTTTGACCATGGGATTTCAGCTGGCTATGGTCTTGAGCATAGTGTAGGAAGCTAGTTAGATTGAGAACCCTCCTTTCGAGAGGGGACCTGAGCAGTGTCTCACTCTGTGCTAATGATACACTTCCTCAGTCTCCTTGTTTCTCTTCCATAGGGGGAGGGGTTGTGAAATGGGTCAGCTCTGATCACTCCTTTACTTGCCCATGTTCAATAGTTCCAGACTTCTTTTGCACCAGCTGAAAAGGAGTCTTGTGGATGGGAATAAACCTGTACCTAGGTAAATCAGACCCACTCTTATTAGATATGGAACTTCTTCATATCCTTTGCATGAACAGGATGGCTCCTACTTCTCCTCCAATCAAGTCTCCAGTTGTCAGTGCCTCTGGCCACAGGATTCGTAAACCTGCACTGGGGTGATCTTTTTTGTAGCCTGATGAGTCCTCCTGGTCATCTCCTCTCATTTTAGTTACACTGCCTTGCTGTCAGAGATTTTGACTTTGCTTTGTTTAGTGTTTGAGTTACAGAAGACCCTAAAAAAATCCCTGAATGGAGTGGGGTTTCCATTATGCTTGGCAGTGTAGAGACAGGAGGCAGTTTTTGTCTCCAAAGAGCTTAAAACTAGGGAGGTAGGAAAAAAGGAAGAAATCTGTCACTATTTTCTGTCACTTGATAGAGTTTTCATGTGACTGAAAAGGAGGCCTGGGTGTTAAAGGAAGGAAGCTTAACCTCACGAAGGAAGGTGTAACCCCTTTCTGTTCAGGGCTTTGGGACTGTCAATCATGAAGTAGAGCTCAGAACAGGCTTCCGGGAAGACAGCTTTTTGTGAATCCAGCTGTCGTGGAATAGGAGTTGACCATGAGGCAGAGCCAAGTGGGGTTGTGGGAGAAAGAGCACTCCTGGTGCAGCTGCAGTTTGTGTTCAACTCTGAAATTGCTGGAGGCATTGCAGTTATTCAGATCAGGTTCCGGGTGGCTGTTTCCATAGCCGGTCAGTGATATTCTCCATCCTAGTGTAGGCAAAACCATGCACTTCAGAGTGGAATTGAAAATTCTTATTTCTCCTCCAGTGCTCTGTGTAGGCAGGGTAGGAAGAAGAGGTGAGGCATCTAAAGTTCTCGGTCTGAAGACTGCACAGTCTGAATCTTGCTGCTTTTATGAGTTCTTGGTTTTTTGCCCAAACCCTTGACCTGTCATGGAGTCTAGGCCACTGTGCCCTTGCTTGGCTAATTAGCAACTTCTCACTTCTTCTAGGGCTGCGCTCACTTTCCTAGGAATCCAGCAGTAGGGAGCTCCCCCTTGGCCCTGGTGGTTGAGCAGAAGTATGTGGCCAGCTCACAACCCCACCCACACTGTTGCACAAACTGCTGACTTGGCCTCCAGCAGGAAGTGTCCAGGGCCAGACAGGAAGGCTCTGGAAAGGCTGCTGTTCCAGACTCCCCTCACCCTTGTGACCCTCTGAGCTGATCACACCAGCCTGCTGCAATTTGACACGCAGGCACTGGATGCCCAAACTTGCTGAGTCAGCCCCAGGTCTTGGGAAGGCTTAAAGCTAGCCATCTCAATCACTTCACCTTTTTAAACCCTGCTCCTCACTCTTGTTTTTAGCACATCTTCATGCTATCTGATAGTAACCTGCCCCTCTCCGTTATACTCTGTTCATCAGCTAGTCAAAGCTGTACTGTTTGCTCTGTAAGGGGGTGGACTAGACCAAGCAACCATCTATCCTGATCCAAGTAACAGTTCTGCTTTGCTTGCTTGGGACTCCATCAGCAGGCTTCTGCTTCATACTAAAAACAGGCAGAGTCTGTTTCTGGCATAGTACCTCCAAGACCTTCAAATGGTACTGCCTGTGTCCCTACTTCTTTCCAAGGCTTTGTTGTTTCATGTCTCACTCTGTGTCTATATGGGACAGTGCAAACTGCTTGGAAGCCAGACTTCAGTGTCCAGGGACTTGAGCTGTGTGAAGCCACTGAAACCAAATATGCAAAAGCGCCACACACAAGGCAATACTAGATGGCTTGCATGCCCTGTCTGTGACAGACATTTTGGGGCTGAATCCAGCTGTAAGCATCCACCACTTGACCCTTTCCAAATCAGATTGAACGCTACTTCCTTTGACACATTGGCCCCTTGCCACATTCAGAAGAAGGTCTCAAACTGTCCAACATTCACATTGCTTTCTTGGAAGAGCTGGTAGTAACTGGATACAAATGTAGCCTGGAAATGGTTCGTGTGATGGGCTGTTGCTTTATAGCTTCCCAAAGCAGCTCTCTGTAGGTGCTAGAAAGGGGGCCACGTTGCTCTGGACATCACAACTGGCATTAGTGTGATCAGTGGCTTCCTTTCTAGTCTATACTGTGTCTCCATATAAGTAGTAGCCTGTTTTCTAAGGAAACCAAGCAGTAGAACACAGCATGTTATGGGCTGCATTGATTTACATTGGCAGAAGTTTGCATTGTAGCTTGGCACATCCTCCCTTTCATGAGAAACGAAACTCTGTTTTTGAGATCTTTTCCTACTGGCCCTGCTCCTGGCCAGAAAAGGGAAGGCCAGTTTGCCGTCTTGAAACCTTCTATTATAAACAGGAACTTTTTCTGCAAAATTGTCATCTTTCCACACTCCAGAACATGTGCCTTAGGGAAACTGTCTTCCCCAGTTCCCATCTATCAGCCAGTCCCTTACTGTTCACTTGTTAGCAAAGTTCTGGACGTTCTGCAGCTCTGGAAGAATTTGTTACATAATGCTTGGTCCCAGTCTGTGTTGGGTGCCCCCCTGCTTTCCAAAGCCCAGGAGGAACACTGGCACTCAGTGTGCCCTGTGCCTTTATGCTGAGCTGCTGTCTCAGTAGCCATGTGTTCAAAACAGAATTCTACAGCACCATCACATCCGCGGATTTAGTGACTACAGAAGCTGTGGGGTTCCTTCAGGGGAGTCACTTACCCTTGCATAGGTAGCTGTCCCACTGGTGGTGACCTAAACTGTTCCTCTCCAACTCCATTCATAGAAGCAGTTGGGCTCTAGCTCCATCTGGCTGCTGCACAAAAACAGGCCGCCTGAGTGGCTTGAGCAGTTATCCTCTTAAAGCAACATTCATCCAGTTGGCTCCATCTCAGCCTGCTGCTCATTCACTCCACTGGCTTTCCCCAGTATGACAGCATCCTGCCAAGTGATTCTGACTACATGAGCAGACATGACTTGCATCTTCTAACCAGTAAATGCTCCCCTGACTTGGACCATTACAAAAATTGGAGGGAGTTCAGCAGAGTGTCCTGTAGACCTGAGCTAGGATCCAGGGTTTTTAACGTCTGACAGCATGAGCACATGACGGAAATGTAACAGTGTTAATGAGGAGCCTTGGCCAGCAACCAAACTCTTGCTGTTCATGTGTCTAGCTTAAAGTGCTGAGTTTGCACACTGTCTCCTTGTGGCTACAGCCACAGGAATACGAGAGGAAAGGCTCATGTCCCAAAGACAACCATTTTTGTGGAGGAACCCCAATTACAATGGGCTCTAACATCTGAGATGCAGCCCTATAACGGTGAAGGCCAAATATCATCCTGCTTAACTGAAACATCCCCTTTGTACTTACTGTGAGGCATGGCAAGTGCATGTGACTTAGGCTGGGGGTAGACCCAGTGCAAGGGTTTGCCTTGCTCTGCAGGGCCTGGGACTCCTCTGGGCATTCTCCACTTCAGCTGCTCTGCAGTGCAGGCTGCAGGTTCCTGCCCTTACACTTGTTGAGTGGTGCTTTGACGGGTCAGTGCCTAGCAATAGTTCCATCAGTCCAGAGTGCTCCACAGCCTGAGCTTATAGGAGAGTCCTTGTCTTGTCTGCTTATTAGCCTCCCAGAGAGTGACACGCTAACTTACTTTGTTCCCCTCCTGAGGTAGCCCTGAACCTAACCTGCCTCTTTCTCCGGTTCCTCCCCTTTCCTGCTACTGACCTGCTTGCCTGTTAACCCTGTGTGCACAACAATTGCTGCTATACGTCTGCCTCCTCTCACTCTGCATCTGATGGACCTGTCGATAGCACCAGGTAGGTGAACCTGCTGTATGTCCCAGCAAACGCTTAGTGCTCTCACTGGTGCAGCTAAAAGGTGGGATTTAGATCCAAGAACAGCCACTGTTGCATTGCCCTGCCGTATGTGTAACTTGATGTGGAATGGCTGTCCTCAACTTGCATCTGCCTCGGTGCCTCTTGCCAGCCATTGGAAACTGGTTTGATCCTGGCCTGACAGATCTAAAAAACGATAATGTGTGTCAAACTCAGTCATGTTACATTGGTCAGGTGGCATTGTTCTTGGATAGCCCAGGATTTCCTGGAGTCTGTTGTAATGGCTCAGTAAAGCCTGGACTGTATTTTAGGTCTAATATGCACTTAACCCTCAGTCTAATGATGCTTCACCTAACTGAATGGAAAGAGGCCTGCCCTTGCTTCCTTCTGATGACAGACTCCAGCCAGATGAATGTGAGAGTGATCAATCCCTTCCCAGAACAGGGGAACCCTTCTCATGGCCTCTGCACACTAACTTGGCTGTTCATATCCAATGGGGTTTTGTGGTGCGCCCCAGATCAAGGCGACAGATGTGTTCTCATGGCTGATGTCTTGCATTGCAAACAACTTGCAATGTGTCCAGCTGTTTAAAACACTGCTGTTCCAGATTCAGTCCTAATCAGGAGTTTCCAAAGAAATATCCTCTTTCTTATTCAGACGAAGGAAGAACAATCGCAGATCACCAGCCAGGTGACTGGCCAGATTGGCTGGCGACGTGAAGGAATCAAGTATCGTCGGAACGAGCTCTTCCTGGATGTGCTGGAGAGCGTGAATCTCTTAATGTCACCACAAGGTAAGAGGAAGGGAAGTAAGCTTTCTTCCCAGCAGATGGGTCAGGCATCTTCAGTTTTCCCGTGGGGCGGGAACATGGGCTTCCATAGGTAGCATTCAACTCTCCTCGTGCTGGTTCAGTGTGTGCTCTTCTCCATCCCAGGTCAGGTCCTGAGTGCCCATGTCTCTGGCCGAGTGGTGATGAAGAGCTACCTGAGTGGAATGCCAGAGTGCAAGTTTGGCATGAATGACAAGATCGTCATTGAGAAACAAGGCAAAGGGACTGCAGATGAAACAGGGAAAAGGTAAACATCTTAAGGCAGGATTCCTCAAGAGCCAGGGATGTAGCAGTTGCAGAGCTGTTGTTGATATCTTTTCTCCATCTCACACACACACACCCCAGTCCCCAGGAACCAGGTCATTAGATGTCTTTGAATATGTTGCATTGATGCTTCTTTTGAACTGAAGATTAGAAAGGGAAAGCTGGCTTGAAGGCACCAGCACAGAGAACTTAGGGGCTGGAGAATAATCTTGTCCCAGAGACCAGAATGATGTGGGCAAGGGGGACAACATGCTGCTGGTTGCATAGACACCTTGATGCTATTACAAGGCTGTGAGATTGGAAGAACAGCTACTGTGCTCTAGGTCTGGTCGTGGCCATGGCATATTTGACTGCAGTGGGAACAGAGTGAGCTAGTGGGTAGCTTTTCACTCCAATGTGTTAGTCTGAAGCTGAAGTTCTCTGGGACACTTTCATTTCTCCACCACATCCCTACAGTTGTCTCAGGCAGGGATCCCCTGGGGAGATGCTGCTTTCAGTATTTCACAGGTGCTTGAGCACCCCATTCTGACCAGTGCAACAGGAGAGGTAGAGCGCTGGTGAGAGGGAAGGATGGGCATTTTGATGACTAATATGGTGCAGTCTGATCACTGACCACTGAGACCTGACTGGAATGGCTGGTTACACTAACTTCCACTCCACCACCTGATCAAAAATGTCTATGGGCAGGGCTGAACTCCTTGCTTAGGCCTTGGTGCCATGTCCTAGGTTCCTTGCTTGTGTTCTCCCCAGCCTCCCTGCTCAGAGCTAGGACACTGAAGCAGGTGGGGACTGCCGGCAGCATAGAGCAGCTCTGTCCTCCCACTAACCATTTGTTACATTTTCTCTCGTTTTCTGCTGACCCCAGTGAATTGGGAAGGTAGATAATCTGCTTTTGCTGTGTGCACACCCTCTGGTCCCTGTCCCTGTCTCTTGCTTTGCGTGACTTGTGCATGTGCCTCAGACTTCAGACACTTCCCCAATGGTTTCTGTGACCTGCTTCTTCAAAACAAGTTGAGAACCAGCACTTCCCTGTCCCCTTTAATCCCATCTGTCCATTAGCTGACTGTCAGTTGTAGGTTGAACAAAGCCTTGGGTGACCCTTGGCAAGGGGCCGCTGCTCCAGGAGATTCTCTTGCTAGTAAATCTCCAGCATCAATAGCCAGAAGCAGTCACCCATACTCAAAGCTACTTTTATTGACCATAATAACAAAGAAGGGAGATATAATGGGAGTTTTTGGAGTAAGTCACTCACTGTAAAGTTCCTTTCTGAGGTACAAAAGCAGGAAGGGGAACGCTACATCTTGGTGATCAAAACCTGAGCTGTCTCTGGCCACGCCAGCAGCTAACATGATGCTGAATTCTGGTGCTGAAGTGCCCAGCTGTGGAGACTGTTTTCAGAGCTCTGGCGTGCAAAGGTTTGAGGCACAAGTGACTCAAGCTTTGGTTTAGAAGCTAAAGTTGGGTGGTTTTCAGCAGTCCCAGTCTCTCCCTATCAATTCTCTGCCCCATAGGACTTTCCTGTTCTACAAATTACTGATGGTTGTAATAAACTGGCTAGTGTAGCAATAAGGGCCTTCCATAGATCCCTAAGCCCCAAGGGCTCTCTGTTCCCTGGCACAGTAGCACCACCTGAAGAGGAAGCATAGGCAGATCACACCAAAGAGTGGCCCATGTTGAGGCTGCAATACAAAAGCTGTGCATCACAGAGCAGGGATCAGTCACGCTGGAGTCTCTCCTTGTAGCTGCTGCCAGCGGGCAGCTTTAGGGTACGGGTGATGGTTTCCAAGGCCTCTCGGACTTGCCCAATTCTCCCATTGACCATGAAGCCCTTAAGGCATCCCAGCTGCTACAGACTCCTGTACTCTGGTATCCCTTCCCTATCACTTTGGGTGGCTGTCCCCCTCTCATGCATCCCCTCAAATTTTGGGGCAAACAAGTACCCCTTGCATCCTCTATGCTATAGTGAAGCTATGCAGGGTTTTGGGACCCTGTTGCTATCCCTGGCACATGAGAAATCTTGCTTATGCTGTTTCATGACTCAGTCTGGGAGCAGCATCTGTCTGGCTTCTTCAGGTACAATGCCAGAAACTCAACACCTGACCTTAAGACCTATGGTGGGAAAGCAGGGTACTGGCTGGCTCAGTGAGGAGAGCTTGTGGCCCTAGCCATGCACTGTTTAGATGCATGGAACCGTGGCTGGCAACTAGAAAACTTTGAGATGGAAATTTCAGGAGAAATGGCACCTTGGAGAATCAGAATGGAATAGCACTGTGTGCTGGAAAGTGGGAGGGGTGGGGTGGCAGACTTCCTTGTAGGGAGACACCTGCTTGGGTGAGTTTCCCTCAACCTAACAAAGTGACATCAGCAGGGCAGACTCCAGCATTGTGTGCCCTGCTCCGACCAAGTGGGTGCCCTGTGTTGAGGTTCCTCACTTTGGAAAGCATCCTGGGGGGGTCTCATCTGACTTCACTGATTCATTTATCCAACAAAAGTGTTAGAGCCAGCAGGTCTGTGTGCCCTGAATCTCTCCTCCCTGCCTCCTCACTTCATGGATATTCCTTTGACAAAGTGCTCACATAAATTCCTCATTAGGAATTGCAGCCTGGGCAGACCCTATGTGCCCCACGATGCTCTATGGGCTGCAAACTGCACTTTAACTTTCTGTTTTATGCTATAGTGGCAAACAGTCAATCGCCATTGACGACTGCACTTTCCACCAGTGTGTGCGGCTCAGCAAGTTCGACTCTGAGAGGAGCATCAGCTTCATCCCACCAGATGGAGAGTTTGAGCTAATGAGGTATAGCTGCTGGGAAAAGCAGAGCTCCACACTAGCCTCCCTCACTGCTGCAGGGTCTCCTCCATGTTAGCACCTGATGACTTTTCTTGGAGCACCAATGTATTCTGTCCACAGGCTCCACAGGTCTGAGTGCCAACAAGCTGGGCCTTGCCACACCACCTGGGTAGATGGCACTGTCCAACTGCCCGTTTTACAGGTGACACAGAGGGCAAGAGCCCCCGGTCATCTGAGCCATCCCCACAGCAGTGTGCACACCCCCAGTCTCTAAGATGCAGCCCTGTGCTTCCAAGTACTTAAACCTCTCTGTGACTGACTCAAGAGCCAGGAACAGATTCCAGGAATCCAGACCCCTAGTCCTGGATCTTCACCATTGGCCTTTACTCCTCCATCCTGTTTGTGGAGCTCATTTTCAATGGTGTATACAGCTCATGCTCTTAACAAATCGTGGCACTGTACAGCAGTTGGAGTTCACCCATGCGTGGTTGGCTTCCCCAGTGGGAGAGCAGCTGCCATTTGAGGCACTACAAAAGTCATTGCAGGGTTTGACTTATTCGGCCTGTCCCTGCAGGTACCGGACCACCAAGGACATCATTCTGCCATTCCGCGTCATTCCCCTGGTGCGGGAAGTAGGTCGCACCAAGCTGGAAGTGAAAGTGGTGATCAAATCTAACTTCAAGCCCTCCCTGCTGGCCCAGAAGATAGAGGTAAGAGGGGAGCCATGGGGGTCTTGTGCCAGGGTGAGAAGCCGGAGGCTTGGCTGGGACACTCAGGGTGCTGGAAGATGAGGTCTGGTCTTGCACAGAGACAGAATGGCTCCCCTCTCCCCCTGCTGTATGCGTCCCAAAGCAGATCTGCCTGCCTGAATTGAGACTTTTTTTCTCTTGCCCTTCCATTGGCTCCTTTAGAACCAGCTGCTACTTGTGACTATATGGGATTTACAAGTCTCCTCCCCAAGCCTCTTGGTAGAGTCTCATGCTGTAATTCCCAGAACAGTATCTGGTGTTACTGCTGTAACACCTAACTTGTGGGCCCTGGAATGGATGGGATTAGGTCAGGAGGTATGGGATGACCACCTCAGTCATAGCTGTTCTTGTGTGGGCAGCTTCACCTTAAGACTCTTATCTGCAGTCACAGGTCTTTAGGCCCCTGCTTGCTGTCTCTTCCAGGTCCGAATCCCAACTCCCCTCAACACCAGTGGAGTGCAGGTCATCTGTATGAAAGGGAAGGCAAAGTACAAGGCCAGCGAGAACGCCATTGTGTGGAAGTAAGTGAGCATGGCAGCTGGGGGGGGAGCCTCCACTCCTGTGCAAATGCAGACTGACTTGGCTTGGTGTTTGGGGCCAATAGCAGATGTCCTGTCACCCTGTCTGCACCAGGGCAGACCCCACTCTCCTTGGGAAGGGTGCAGTAGTTGGACTCTCTGGTGGGTCTCTGACATCTGTGTAATTTTCTCCATAGAATTAAGCGTATGGCTGGAATGAAGGAGTCACAGATCAGTGCGGAGATTGAACTGCTGCCCACCAATGACAAGAAGAAGTGGGCTCGGCCGCCCATCTCTATGAACTTTGAGGTAAAATGACTTAGCCTCTGCTGCTGAGAGGAACCTCTGTGCTGTGGAAGCTCTCCAGTTGTGGCTTTTAGGAGACCCTTTGGGAGGAGGACCAGCAGTGGGAGCATCCCCACAGAGCTGTGCCTTCTGGCAGACCTTGTGGCTGCAGCGCTCCCTGCTTGTGCCTTCCCTGTTCCTCTGGTTTTTGCCAGGCTGATTTGGAGGAAGATGGAGCCTAGGAGTAGGAATTCTATGCCAGGCTTTTGGTATTGTGTTCCATGATCAGGGTCCCAGGTGCCTGCAGTGTTCTCTGGTGCTTTACTCTGACTGTTGGCTTTCCCTCTCTGAACAGGTCCCATTCGCACCCTCTGGGCTGAAGGTGCGTTACCTGAAAGTCTTTGAGCCAAAGCTGAACTACAGTGACCATGATGTGATAAAATGGGTGAGGTACATCGGCAGGAGCGGCATCTACGAGACCAGGTGCTAGCCCCGTGAGGCTGGCGGGTTCCCTCTCTTCCCCAGCCATCCTCCCAGTCTCCTTCATCTTCAAGAGAGCCTCTGTCTGGCCCCTCTGCACACAGATTGGAAGTTAGACCCCCTGTGGCTCACCTCCAGAACAGACACTCTCTCCTGTTGATGCTCTCCATTACCACCAAAGTGGCAGCAGAAGTTCAGAACCTGACCGCACACAGGAGGAGCAGAGCCCACCTCCTGCTTCCTGTCCCAAGGTGGGGAGGGACTGGTCTAGGGAGCATCCACCCTTAAACTCTTCTGTTTAGTGTCTCGCTATCTGCATCATATCCTAGTATTTTTGAAGTTCTTGTGCATATGTACTCGTAGAATAGGCCCGAAAACTGGACAGATCTGAGTTGAAGCTAACCTGGCTCCTGTACTAGCTATTGCTATCGTGGTAGATGTTGCTGTGCAGTCTAAGGCACCTAGATGTGGTGAGCTCAGCAAGCCTCACCACCTTCCTTTTCTCCCTTGTGAAGTCTTCAGTATCGTGTCCTGCCATGGGAAGGTTTGTGACCAAAAAGGACGAGGGTTTAAGACTCTCGTATGTGGGTGGCACAGCATTTCAAAGACCATATTGAGTCCTCGGAGCATGGGCTTGAACCAAAGTCTGTCCTCCAGTGGATTGGAAATGCCTCTTCCATCCCAGCAAGTGTGGGCGCAGGTCATCCTTACTGTACCCAGGATGTGAACTCCAGGATCCGTCCTCAGCAATCTGAAACACCAGGGCCAGCAAGAGCACCCTACCCCCACCCACCCTCTCCACACGTCTACCAAATGCTTCTGGGTCTATAGAAATGCTGCTGCTACCCACAATCCTCTGCTTCGAATAGTGTGGTCTCCATTTTGTACACTTTGTGATTTGTCCGGTTCTGAAGCTAATAAAGTACATAGAACAGAGGAGGCTGAGAGCTGCTGTTGTGGGGCCCTGTCAGTGCTGCCCTGTTGCTGGGGCACAAGGATGCTATAAACTGAACAGCTTGGAAGGTTGCCACTTGTGATAGGCGAAGGGGGCCGGAGCAGCTCTTGCTGGCCAGTGACAGCAGCCCCACTCTGGCTGCTAGCGTTCCTGGGCTGTGACAGCACCTCCCACATCAGACATTCTCATTTTGTAGCTGTCTGAACTGAGGGTGGGTTTGCAGCTGTGGTAACTGGCACTGCAGACCTCTGCCACCTTCAGTGCCTCCCCAGGCCAGCATGTGACCACACCCCATAGCCCAGTAGTACATAGGTTGAACCCCCAAAGCTATGGGAGTCATTGATTTGACAGCCTCAGTGACAACTTTCTTTCAAGCAGAGGCCTTTCACTGACTGCACCTAGTGTCTGAGGCCATGGAGCCTGGCAAGCTAGACCTACCCTGTGTGAGAGGTGCCTCTGGATTGGATTGGAATGGCATGCCAATGGCCAGGGCTGTAGTCCTGGGCTAATGAGTTGGCTATGAAGCCATGTCTGCCTTTTGGCACGGAGCAAGTAAGCCAGTCAGTCTCTGCCTGCAGCAGGGCAGATCGAAGGCTTTTAGTGGAGTGGGAAGGAACCAAGAGTTGGGATTTGGGGGCAGGAAACTGGATGATGTTGATTTCTCAGTCCACTGAGATGGATGCAGCAGCTGATAGCCCTGTGCTCCCATTTCAGGCTGTCTGCAGACTCAGGTACACACCTCTGCTTTGTTAACCTTAAACTCAGTAACCTCTGAGCCATGAAGGCTACATCTCAAAGTGAGAACAGAGACTTTTGGAGCCCATCTTTGCAGCAGCAAGATAAGATGGTATCAGAGTACGCAGCCTGTTTCATAGCCTGATGCTTGGAGGGCTTAGGCCTGGAATCACAGGTCCTTCCTTGTCTGAAAATGTAAGTCTGTCTCAGGAACTTTCCATTCCTTGGGGGTGTAGGCAGTGGCTCCCTAAAGTCACCATGTTACCATGCAGGAGTTTTGTGTCTCACAGTAAAATGGTGTGACCATAGTGAAGGCCTACTTGCGATAGGTGTTACCCTGTTCCCAGCTCGCTGTGTTTAGGGGAAAGGTGCTGCACTGCAGTCTGGGCTGTGGTCACTGATATGTAAACACAGCTGTCACGGAGAACCCAGAAAAACCTCTTGGATCCCCTCTGTTCACAGCCCACCAGGGATTCAGCTATGGTGGAGCTTTCTCCCATTCACCAGGGTCTCCACGCTACCTGTAGCCAGCTTCCCAAATCCAGGCCCAGAGAGTCCGATCCTTGCTCTGTCTGGTCTCCCTTGGGGGGGGGGGGGTTCCTCCCCCTACGAGGGTCCCAGCCGTCCCAATCAGCAGTGACACTCAGCCAGTGCAGCAGTCAGGGGGTTTATTAGCAATCCACTTAGCACAGCAGCTAGGACAGTTGGCTCTCAGATCACCTAGGAGGGCAGATAGTAAACCCCCAGGACAAGCCCCGGAGGTCCTGCCCCTCCGACCTCCATCTTCCTTCTTCCCCTCTCCTCCCTTTGTTCTCCTCTCTATCCAGCTGCCCTGCCCCTGGTCTAAACTGACCACAACCTGTCACCCCCAGGGGGTCCAGGTACGGTCCCACTAAAGCCTCTTCCCCCCAGTGGTACCTATAGTTATCACACCCCTGTGTCCCATCACCAGAATACCATCACCAAAGAACAGGAACAGAAAAGAAGAACCACAATAACCCAAGAGGTTTTCTTACTTCATCACAACAGCCCAGCTTGCCAACTCCCCGTGCTGTGTTAAACGCACAGCAGCATTGAGCCTTGCTAGGTGTTTATCTGGACAACAGAGGATTCCAACACAGAGCCCATCTGCAGCCTACTAGCAGGGGCTCCATAGGAATTACACAGCTACAGCATATGGGTAGCTCCCAGAGGTACTTATGGCAGGCTTGGTGCAATATTTGATTGCTTTCAAAGAGCAGTCTTGCTGTTTCTCACATTGGGTGAGGTGCAAGTGTCCCTCTTTGACAGTTGCTGGAGGTGGCACACAGCAGCTGAGACTACTGACTGTAGCCAGCCCTAGGCAGCTTTGGTTATTATTCTTTGCAAAGCCCAAGGCCCTTGTTGATTGGATGGCAGTGGATAAATTGAAGCCATTTCCTTTGGCTGTTCTTGTCACCGAAGGCCAAGCCCAAGAACTGTTCTCCATGTCACTCAGCCTGTGTCCCCCTTTCTGGGCTGGGAAGAGAATGGGCACTCTGTTTAAGTGTTTTTTTCTGTTGTTCATGCTGAGTCCCTCCCTTGAATGAGTGGAGCATGGTGGAGATCTGCCTTTTGGGTTGGGCCAGCTGTGATGTGGGTTAGAGTAGTGTACTTGCTCTTGGCCCCCCCACAGGGTTGTCCATCACCATCTCCAGCTGGGAAAACCTGGGCCATGTGACCCTGTGACTGAAGGGCTCAGAAAAGCGAGCTCAGGCCCCTTTCTGCTGGTGGGCTGTGGAGGGTGTTCTTGGCAAATGACTGCTGCTAGCCTCATGTCACCCAAAGGCCCTCAGATGCTGCTGTCTGAGTGCCCTGTTTCTGGCTCTGAGAGGGTCTT
Source organism: Podocnemis expansa (assembly GCA_007922195.1). Lineage (NCBI taxonomy): Eukaryota > Metazoa > Chordata > Testudines > Podocnemididae > Podocnemis > Podocnemis expansa. The sequence continues at coordinate 9,329,340 of ML682074.1, read as the reverse complement.
GCTGCATGAAAGCTGTCTGCTGAAGGGGTCAAGCCCCTGCCTTGCAAGGGTTTGCTTACCTTGGCTGCCTGGCTCAAGAAAGTGAGGAAGGAATTAAAAGGACATCTGTCCTGTCTCTAGGTGCACAGGAGTGCACTTCATTGTGTTAGTTTAGAACCCATCCTGAGCCCTGTTTTTACAGTGGAAGCACTGATCCTAAAGTAAATCATACACTTGCCAGCCGGGTCGCTTGCTCCCTAGGGATATTCCTGTGCTGGTAAATGGCAAAGCAAACTGGCAAGGAGTCTTGGTGCCTCTCAGCTGATTAGCCCCATTCCATGAGCCCCAAATACCCCTGAAAGTGTTCCCTCTTCTACTGGAGCCTAGTGTGAGACCAAGTGAGAGGAGAGGATCTCAAAGCCTTGGTTCCAGCCTGAGCTGGCGTGTCCATACTACTGTTTTTAGCCCCCTAACCTGACCCGCAGTCCATTGACCTAGGGCACTGAGACTCAGGCAGTGTTGCCCAACTGGTGTTCCTTGGAGCACTGGTGCTCCTCAGATGTGGTGATTGTTTTCTGTGCCACCCAGACCACTCCCCTGTGGGGGAAAGAACAATTTATTGCCACAGCAAAGCTTCCAGGCACTAGGCAGAAGACTTCGATGCACACCTAGAAGTTCTGTGGCATATCTTAAATCTCTTGGCCTGGTAACCAACTCGTTTGTTGTTTTCATCAGGTGTTCTACATAAAGTAATTAATGCCTTAGGTGATCTTCTTTTCCACCCAGTCCACTAAAGGCTGAAAAAGTACAGGGCTCAGGTGTCTGTCTTGTTGGCAGTACAGACTTGCTCTTGCTGCCTAGATGAGTACACTTGCTGATGTTGCCCTTTGGGACAAGTGCCTGGTGCAGGGCCTGAATGGTGCCCTGTGGGTGACTCAATTTGCATTTCAATGTTGACCATTAGACCACAGCTCAGCTACTGCTCCCTGAAGAAATTTGCCAGCTATTTTGAGTAACACTGAAGTTTTTTCCTCTTTCGTAAATGCTGGCAAATAGGGGGGAAAGCTGAGCTGTATCTGAGTGAATGGCTTGTTCAGGGGGAAGAGGTCAATCTTCCCTTGGAAGGGGAGAAAGGTGCTGTCAAGCTTTCATCAACAAAAATTGGTTCAATAATAAACCACCTTACCTCACCCCCCTTGTGTCTAATATGCTGGAACCAGCACCCCTGCACTGGGCATCATTTCCTCAGCTCTGTTGCTGAATATCACAGCTTACTGAGGAATGCTAGAGCTGTCACTCATCCCAGCATAGTTGCATGTGAAGCACTTACTGTGCCCTTCCCTCTAGTACATCTGTGTGTTTCAAATCCTCACTTAAGTGGATTTGGTTGACTGCATTCTATTCTACCAGCATGTACCAACCCCAGCCAGAGACAGGTCCTAGGGGTGCTAGGTTCTGGGCCCAGCACTGTCCCATCCCAAAACTCAACCCGCACTGATGGCAGAACACATACTAAAAGCAGAGAAATGTAGGCTGGCAGGGACCTGGAACTCAAGTCCAGTCCCTTGGCCTGAGGCAGCCCTGACGTGTTTGTCCAGCCTGATCATAAAAACCTGCAATGAGGGAGCTTCCACAACTCCTTGGCAGCTTGTTCTGGATCTTAACCACCCCTCTAGTTAGAAATCTTATTCTAAATCTTCCTCTCTGTATGTTCAGCCTTTCATGCTCTGGCCCTAGCTGTGAGGATCATAGTGAAGAATTGATCACTCTCTTTGCAAAACCTCAAGGTATTTGAAGACTGGTAGCAAGTCACATCCCATTGCAAACTCCCACCACCCCCCAAAATCTTAAGGCTTAATATGTCTGGTTTTAACATTTCCTCATAGGTCAAGTTTTCTTAAACCTTTTGTTGTTTATGTTGCTCTCCAGCATCCACACTCCAATTTATCCACATCACAAAAGTATGATGCCTAAAACTGGCCCCTGTATGTCAACTGAGCCCTTAATGAGGCTGAGTAGACTGGACAGCTACCTACCCTGTCTTATGCACTGTACCCTGTTAATGCACCCTACACTCTTAGCCTTTTTTACAGCTCCAGCAAGTGTTGGATCTCATACAGTCTGGTCCATAACCCTGGATCCTTTGCAATAGTAGTGATGCCCAGTGCATTTGACTTGGTGCAGTCTTTGGTGCATCTGATTTTTCTTCCCCATTACATGAGGTGCAGTACTGTGTACTTGTCTTTACTGAATTTCATCTTATTGATAGGAAGGGTGGGAGAAATGAGGTAAAAAGTGGCCTGGTCGTAACTGGTACAGGCAGCATTACCTAACCACCAAGCTGTTACCCATGGCTTTCTGAGCTGAAATTATAGCAACCAGTCTTGTTTTCCAGGCAGTTTCAGGACATAAAGCAATGGGGATGCAGCTTCTCCATCTGATGAATTTTTATTGAGTGTAAAGCACACATTTAAATGTAATTATCCAAAATTGTGATGTGTCAAATAGGCAGCAGGAGGTTTCTTGTGGCCAGCCACTTCTCCTTGCCAGTGGGGCATTGGATGTCAGTTTCCTGCCCTGAAATCTTGAACTTCTCCAAGTCCCAGCTTCTACCTAATCTCTATGTGACTTGCTCAGAACAAAGCATGTAACTCATAACAGTCCTGAGTAGGCTAATAATTCCCTTAGCATCAGCAAATAGTAACTCATAATTATCAGGAAAGCAGCCCCCAGCCAAAAACTCGTGTATGGACCCCTAGATCCAAGGTCAGCTCCATTCTGGTGAATCTGTCACATTATCATCCTTGTTAGCAATTCTGTAGCTATTTTGCTGGTTTACCAAAGGTCAGAATATCCCTGACTCTTTGGTGTTCTTGTCTCTAGTTAATGGTGGCCCACTGCACTAAAGGGTTGCTTCTTTCAAGTCTAGCTTGCTTGTAGCACTCTCAGCATGGGGGAATCTGAAGGAGAGGGGGAGCTGTCACGTGGACACAGATTCTACCATGATGTTCTGTCCAGGCCCCATGTACTTGAGCACCAATACTAAAGTGGCAGGGGTCATCTCACCTAAGCAGGAAGGAGAGCGAGCTGGTTAGCCCACAGAACTGCTTTGGGACTTGCTGGAAACACTCTAGGGGGCTGCATCTGTGCAGGGGACATGTCATAGTTGTTAAGGAGTTAGGGAGAGCTGCTTTCTGTACCAGGGCAGTGTCCTGTCCCCACCTCCTAAGGAAACCTCTGTTCCATCACTTACTCTTGTCCTAAGCAATGCTATGGGAGGGGAGGCTCTTGGTTTCTCACCCTAGCTGCAAAGGGAAGGCAAAAGCCTGTGAAGGGAGCTGGAGCAAAAGGTGCTTGCTGTGGCTTGAATCTGCTCGTGGGAGCTCCAGGCCTGGGTTTGAAGCAACAGCATCTGGCCCCAGTGTCTCCTACCCATTACATCTGCCTGGGCAAGTTCCCTCCAGCTGGCCCAGTATCTCCTGGGCTGCTGGCTCAAGCTGTGCATTGAACAGCAGCTCAAGAGTTCAGCACAACCAGCCCCAGGCACTCACATTTCAGAAATCAAGCCCCCAAGAACTGAGAGACTTAAGGCAATGTTGGGTTCCCTGACTTTGCCTCCATGGCCCCTTAACTGATGGGTTCAAAGTGCTTCACAGGAACCGGAAGGTTGGGAAACCTCATTTCTTGACAGGGAAGAGAAATCTTCATGTGTGAGCACAAGTTGGAGCCAGGCTTTGAGGAACACCCCAAAACAGTCCCTGAGACTGGGGCCACTGGCCCTGCTGGGATCTGCCCTGGCTGTGTCCAGAAGAAGCCTTCAGGAGCCTATTCCCCTCCATTGGGCAATGAGTCATGAATGAACAGGTTTTGGCTGAGTGCTCCAGCCAGGCCTGCGGGCTGGAGGCTGGGGAACACTCTGACCTGCAGCCCAAGGTTGCCACTTTAAGGCTTCTGGAAACAGCCCTGAGTGGTAAATAATAACTCCATAAAATGGGGTATGGTTAGGGTTACCAGACATCAGGCAAAAGGAGGACATGTCCCTCTTTTACCTTCACATCCTCCATCCGGCAGGCATTTTAAAAATACATGATTTTGTCTGGCTTTTTACTTACAGGGTTAGAAAGCAGGGGTCTCAAACTCAAATCACCATGAGGGCCACTTGAGGACTAGTACATGAGCCTAAGGGCCCCACCACTGAAACCTTTTCATACAACAATATTGCAAATATCGGTAATGATAGTGGTGTTGTGGGCCACAGGAAAGAGCTTCAGGGGCTGCCTGTGGGCTGCATGTTTGAGACCCTGGGGTTAAGGTATGCTGAAATGACCTGGAACACCCTATTTTTAAGGGGAAGCATTCTGCGCACCACTAAAACTAGAAGAATATTACCTTAGTACTACATTTTCTCCAAGTTCCCTCCAATGTTCTCCTTTTCATACTTCCCTGTCCTCCTTTCAGTGCTTTGGTATCTGGTAACCCTCGGTATGGCTGTCCCTCTCCGCCGGCTCCTGCTCCAGGTCCTCCTGTGCTGCCTTAGCTCCTGGGAACCCCAGGCAGGAGACTCATGAGCTGCAGCTGCTGCACAATAATACTGCGAGACCGTTACCATTTAGCAGCTGGGACCATAGCACTGGGGGTGTAGAGCATTGCAGCATATTCAAACTCTGTAGCAGAGCAGGGCTTGTGTTCTTGCACTCCTCTCTTGCCAGGCCTGTAACTATCTCCAGGAGAGAGAACAGCTTTCACATGGCAGTTGGGAAGTTTAGGGATAGGATGATGAGGGGGACGCAGGTGGGACTGTAATACCAAGAAAGTGTTTTCCCTGAGCCGGGAGGTCCCTTCCAGACAGGTGCTCCCATTACCAGTGAGAGGAAAGGATAGGGTTACCAGATGTCAGGCAAAAGAAGAACATGTCCTCCTTTTTACCTTCATGTCTTCTGTCCAACAAGCATTTTAAAAAGATGTGACTTTGGCTGGCTTTTTACTTACAGGGGATTAAAGTATGCTGGAATGCCCCAGAACACCCTGGTTTTAGGGGGAAATATCCCAGGGCCTGCTAAAAACAGAAGAATATTACATTAATACTTCATTTTCTTCATGTGTCCTCCAATGTCCTCCTTTCCATGCTTTAGCATCTGGTAACCCGAGGAAAGGGTCACTCACTATTGAGCTGTCAAGGAGCTTTGGACAGGAGGAGGCAGTGGCAAAATAACTGGGGGGGATGCTCTGGCTGAGTGAAAGAATTAAAGAAAGGCAGGGGGGAGTCAAGGCATGTCAGCTAGTGCCAGGATCGGTCAGATTGTCTGCACTGTGCAGCTTTGTGGCTGCTGCCAGGGAGGGGAAGGGGTCTGTGTCTTGCTGTGAAGCAGGAATCTCCGGAGCTGGGCTTTACTTCGTTTTCGTGCTCTGAGGCCAGATGGATCCAATCTAGCGAGGCTGGGGCCGGCTGCCCTGCAGCGTGGGGGCTCCTCACAGATGTGTGCACTCGTGGCAGAAGGCCCATGACTCTGAGCAGGGTCTGCTGGTGGGATCGGCCACAGTGGGGCTAAGCGGCCACTTGGTACTGAGCACTGTCACTTGGGGAAGAGAGCTGAGCTCAGCCATGGGGCTGGGACCCCAGCTGCCTACTCTACCACACATAAGGTGGAAGGGGGCAACAGCTGCTCTGCTGATTTTGCTGCTGGCTGCTCTCCAGACTCTGGAATACGCTGCCTGGGACCAAGGGGTGAGTGGAGAACTTCTGTCCTTGGAGCTGTGAACTTTCCCCAGGTAGATGCTCAGCTCACAGGGAGATTGCATGGCTGCAGGGTGTACATGAGGGAAGAGCGGTCAGAGAGGTCCCATTACGGTAGAAGAGGGTTGGGGGGGGGAGGACCCCTGTGAGGAAGCAGGGGAGTTTGGCTCTTACATGGAGTCCTGCAGCCAGGCTGCTAGAACCGAAGAGCTACCTCTGCTGCCTCCAAGAGGGCTCACTGAGGTGCTCTGCCCCATGAAAGGGGCCTCTAGCCTCCATGCTCATTTCCTTTCATGCCCCTCACTTCACCCCTCTTCCTCAGCTGCAGCATTGGCCAGCAGCATCTGGAGCTGGGGAAGGAGGCCAAAATCCACTGCAGGAATTTTCTCCACAAAGCAGAGCCACCAGCCCAGCGTCTGCCCTTCTCTGGGGTTGGGAGGAATCTCAGCTTTCTGAGCCGGATGTCAATGGCCCCTGGGCTTGGGGGATGCTGGGCAGGTGTGGTGGGAAACTGGGGCTGTCCCAGGGGAAGGGGAAGAAGGGATCTGTGCTCTGCCTGCTGGGTCCATGAGGCAAACAGAGAGCTGGACCACAGGCAGCCACCGCTTCCCTGTTATGCAGTGTGCTGGGAGCCCACGCGTGGGGTAAAGCAGCCGGACACAGATGATAGTTTTTATGGGAGGCTGGCTAGACTGGGCGGGCAGCCTGAGCTGGGAACCTGGCCACGGTGCATGCTGGGACCTGTAGTCTGCACTGGGGCTGCTGGAAGAACAGCTTGGTGTGAGTGGGGCCCAAACTTAAAGGAAGGTGGTTTCCCCAGGGCTGCCCCTGCTTGTTACACTGAGCGCAGAAGGCGCAGGGCCCGTTTGGAAGACGCTTGGCCCTGGGTATCCCCACCCAACATGGGCAGAAAGGCAGATGCTGGGGCAGGCTGTAGCGCCAGCGCTGGGTGGGTGGAAATCGTCTGGCCCTGGTATTGTGCTGTGAGATGCTGGAAGAGGCTAAGGTCTCTGGCACTGATGGGCGTACAGGGGGTGCAGTGCCATGGTAGCTGGGTGGGAGGCAGGGTGCAGGGGAGCCCTGGCTCAGATCCTGCCAAGCTGCTCCTCTTGCTGCATGGAGGCCCCTGTCTGGTTTTCCTGCAGGAGAGAGTGACAGCCCCCCAAGAACTGGATCCTGGGTTCACTGTTGCACGAGGAGGTTGCACAGGCAGGAGGAGGTGCCATGCTATCAACTCACGTGGATATAAGTGGGACCACGTTAACCTGACCTATAAGTGAGTGTACTCGGGTTGGCAGGGCAGGGGAGCTTCAGTCCTGTCTGACACTCTCCCGCACCCATCTATTGCCGTAGGGGGCTCCCCACACAGCTCAGCTGTGCCCTCTCTGACAGCCTGGCCCTTGCTGTTAGCCCACACCTTGGTTTTCCCTGTTTAGCCTTGAGAGGCCTCAAAAGGTGACCTGGAACCACTGCTGAGCCTGCTCCTAGCTCCTGGCCCTGCTGCATCCTCCTGCCCCTCAGGGGAGATGCCGATGCCATGACACCAGCCTCTGCAAGCAACAGTTAATTGCTTCCTTCAGCACGGTACCAGCCACATGGCTGCAAGGAGCCCAGAATCCAGCCAGGATCTCATTCTCTGCCAGACGCTCGCCCGGCGCAGGAAATGGGGCCCTGCTCAGCTCACACCCTGCTCCCACTGGGCCCCTCTGAGCAGTGTCTCTGCCTCCTGGGGGGATCCAAGCCCCTCCTGGGCTTTAACCTCATGCTTAATTTGTAACAGAAGAGATGCTGGGGCCAGTCCTGGCACAAATTTAATACTGGTTTAGCCAACCACACTGGTCCCCCAGCACCTGCAAGCTGCTGCTTGGCCATGCAACCCCCCAGGACATCTCTGCCCCCTTGGTATATGGGGAGCTAGATGGGACCAGGACCCTGGCACCACTGGCTGCACTTGCCCTGTTAAGAGTCTTTCCACGCTGGAAAGACAAGCCCCTTTCATGTACCTAGATCCAGCCGGGAAGAGGCAGGGATGGGAGGTGGCCTCAGCTCTTGGGAAGTGACTCCTGGTATGAAGGAGTTTGAGAATTATTGGTGTAGCCAGGGCTCCTACCATACCCTGCAGCCCCTACAGTCAGGGCTCCTGCTGGGAGAGGCTGGGTCTGGCTAGCCAGGAGCGCCACCCACAGCCCAGGCTCCTACCACAGCCTGCACCGTGCCCCTTTCTGGGAGCACCCAGTGCCCATGGCCAGGGCTCCTGATCCACCATGGACACCACCCCCTGCTGGCATAGCTGAGAGTGCCCTCCAGAGCCAGGGCTCCCACCCTACTGGCACTGGCTAGTTGGGAGCTACCCCACGGCCCGGGCTCCTTTCCTAGGCCCCCACACAGCACCCCGTGCTGGAGGAAGCTAGGCCTGGAATAATTGGGAGCTTGCCCTAAAGCCAGGGTCTCCATGTGGCCCCTAAAGTTATTTCCTACAGCCCGCAACAACACTATCATTATTGATTATTTGCACTATTGTTGTATGTAAATTATACATTTCAGCGGTGCAGCCTTCAGACTAATGTACTAACCCTCATGCAGCCCTCACGGTGCTTTGAGTTCAAGACCCCTGCCCTAGAGCTGCTGTTCCTGTCCTGCTCCCGATAGCACCCTTGCTGGATCATACTAGGGCTGGAGTAACTGAGCATGCACTGCGCTCCTGACCCCAACCAACAGCAGCCCCGGACAGGGGTAGTAGAGGCTAGTGAACTGGAGGAGCAGGTTGCGCCCACAGGTCACCCTCCGCTCCTCCTCCCACAGGATCATGCGGTTCCCCAGCACGCTGAACCGGCGTGACACAGAGAGAGCCATCGCTGCTGCCTTCCGCATGTGGAGTGACATCTCGCCCCTCAGCTTCCAGCGCCTGCCCCTTGACCAGCCAACAGACATCACACTAGGTAGGAATGGGGGGTCCCGTGGCTGCCATGGGCCGCCTGGCACTGCTGTTTCTCTCACTGGAGCTCTTGTGCTTCTTCTCAGCCCTCTGGTCCCTGCTCCCCCTCACATTTGTGCAGCTGGCTCTAGGGGTTTGCAACTGCATATGACTCTTTGGCTGCTCCCTTGTGTCTCCGGGCTCTGGGACTCCACTGCCACTGGGGGACCCTGCAGGTGGCCCATGCCCACAGCTGGCTCCTGGCTCTCTCCACTGCCTGCCAGGGGACTCTGCAACAGGCGCCCCGGCTCAGCTCCCAGTTCTCCCTCCTGCAGGAGACTACACCCAGTGCAGCTCTCAAAACACTTGCTTATTGAAGGAATTTAAAAAAAAACAGCTCTTCCTATCTTTTGGGTTGCTGATCCCTGCTCGAGGGGAACTGCTGCTTGCTGAAGATCCAGACAACCTGGGACTCAGCAAATCCAAGCACAGCTTCCATTCACATCATGGTCCAGACTTTGGTTCCTGCTTCAGCTGACTCACTCCCCCCACTTTGGTTCCTCTGCCCTGGGATTCACACTGATCTGCTTCCAGGGTCTCTTTGTGGTTGTTCTTGGGCAGGCTTTTACACCTTTAACCACACTGACTGCTGGTCCTCCCCACTGCACCCTTGCTTTGATGGGCTGAACGGGGAACTGGCCCATGCCTTCCTGCCACCCCGAGGCGAGATCCACTTTGACAACCATGAGTTCTGGATCCTCGGCCGCTCACGCTTCAGCTGGAAACGAGGTAAGTGGGACCAAAGGATGCCAAAGGTTTGTCCAGACACTGCAAGCTAGGCTCCTGTTCTGTCATCTCCTGTCCTGAGATCCCTCACAAACAAGTGATAACCCTGTGAGTTTTATTGTCCCCTTCACCAAAGTACTGGCCTAGAACTGTAGGACACACATCTATGAACAAACTTTCTTAATCCCCAGCCCTTTCCTGTGGGAGAGCTCAAGCCCTCACCTTCCTTGCCCCCACATTTCTCTTCTGGGTTCTGCTTACCACCCCCTTTACTGCCACCAGCCTCCCTAGCTGGTGGAACAGCGCACTACCAAACCCCATGCTGGTTAGGCAATTGAGCACTCTCCTTCCTCAGCCCTGTCCCAGGGGACCCAATTAATGTGCAAATGACAGATGTGCTCGTCAACTATGGCTGCCAATACCGTCACAGCCAGGCTCAATCATTGCCCCCCCTTCCCCCCCACATCAGGGCATTACGCTGCCATGAACGGGAGCCTACTCTCTGCAGCTCCCTGTGTCAGAGCAGGGCCCCTGAGTGGGGAGTGCTGTCCTCACATACTACGGCCAGCAGCAAGTGCCTTCTTCTGCTACTGCTATGAAGCCGGGATGCCTCGGCAGATCTGCCCAGGGTCCCCCTGGCTCAGGCCAGCCCAGGAGCAAGGACCACTCTGAGTGAGAGGAGCTCATAGCAGCTCAGCCTAGGAGAGATTCCAGGCCCGAGGCCAGCTCAGCCTGCCTCCTGCTAGCTCAGTTTGGGTGACTTGTGGTCAAGACCAGCTTGGAGCTGCCCCAGTCTATGATTCTCCCAAGCATCCTGGTTTAAGTCTGGCTGCACAAACTTGTGCCCTTGAGTGGCTTCTCGAAGGGCCCACAGGGGCTGGTGCTGGGCAATTACTCACCCACCATGAGGTCCCTTTGCTGTGGCTGCTGCAGGGTTCGGCTGTTTCCTTCTCCCAAGCCGGGGTGGGTAGAGGTGCCATCTGTCTGCAGGGGACACCGGGGCCTTGCCTCTCTTGTCACCACGGAAAGCCACGGCATCTCTTCAAGTCCAGCCAAGAGGCGAGCCAGTGAAGAGTGAGCTGGCTGCAGGTGATGTGGGCAGAGGAGACTTCACTGTGCCAGGGTCCTGCAGCCTCCTGCCCCAGTGGGTTTGCAGTCTGGTGGGACCTGTGGATGTCCTGCCTGAGTCCTGAGGAGGGGGGATCAGTGGCTCTGCACCAGCACTGAATGCATGGCTGCTATTTCTTCCTGGGTGGTGGGTGCTTTCCGGCATCCTCACCCTCCGTCAGCTCGGTGCTTACAGACAATGGCTGAAGGCCTGTATTGCCCAGGGCCTGGCCTCATTCCCTGGTCACCTCCTGCCACTGCTGCTGTTGTCCATCCAATTTCTTCTCCCTGGTGCTTGCAGCCAGCTGGCTGCTCTCTGGCTATCTGGGCTTGTGGGCCAGGCTCCCCTCCCACGAGGCTGCAGGTGAAGGTCCAGTTTGAGGACTTCCCCTTCCGTCCTGTCCCCCCTCCTCTGGCCACCTGTGCTGATGCCTGGGGCAGGAATTCCCCATCAAAGGATATTCCCTGAAGTTAGCTTAGGGCAGGACAAGGGCAGTGTGTGGGGAAGCTGGAAGCCATAGTGGGATGTTGCCCTCTCCCAGGATGTTAGCAGCTGGGTAGCAGGGAGGAGCCACGCTGGCTTGCTCCAAAGACCCCTCCCTGCACTAAGGTGGTTGGGCTTCCAGGACAGATTTTCCAGCCTGTCTCCTTTGGGGTGCTCTGTGCTTGGCAGGGGTCTGGCTGAATGACCTGGTCCAGGTGGCAGCCCATGAGATCGGCCACGCCCTGGGCCTGTGGCATTCGCAGGACACCCGGGCACTCATGCATCCAAATGCCACCTACAGCAGGACGTGGCGCGTCAGCCAGGATGACATCTGGGCTGTTCGGAGACTGTATGGTAAGGGGGTATCAGGTGGGGCCAGCATGGAGGGCGGCAGCACCGAGCTGCTATCTGTCCCCCGAAGAGGAAACTATCCCCTCGAGGACTCCCTTTGCTGAGTAATTGTCATGCACTGAGATGCAGTCCAACATCTGCTCAGCTGCACCCAGTCAGACCATAGAGCTGCCTTGGGGTCACCAGGGGCTCACGAGCGTTAAGTAGCCCATGGATATCCCTGTTACTTAGCTCTGGAACTGCAGCCTCCAGGAAATTGCAGCCACCCATCATATTTGTGTCCCAGAACAGGGTAATCTGGGCCTGGGATACAGTCTGTGACAGGGAGCAAGGAGACAGCGGGGGATAAGATGGGAGCCCAAGTCTTGGGGTGACCCTGCCCAGGGGCGTCGCTGGCGCCGGCCTAATGGGGCTCAAGCCCCAAGTCCCAGGGCCTGGGCCCTGGGTCTGCCGCCAGCCCGCCTGTGGCAGCAGCTGCAGCAGTGGCGTGCAAACTCTGAGTCCCGGCGCAACGAGCCCCAGGTCTTTTCCGGAGCCAGTGGTGCTCCTGACCCTGCCCACCCTTTGATCGGAGAGTTTCTCTCCAAACCCAAAGTCCTTGGCTGCGTCCGTGCCAAAGGCCAATCCTCCAGGTGGCTGGGCGCCAAGGCGGGAGGAGGTAGCTTTACTGTGCTGCTTGTCTGGGGGCCCAGCCCTGAGCACTGTACCCTACAGGCTGCGTGGATGAGAAACAGCAGTGTGCATCTTGGGCCCAGCAGGGATTCTGCGCACACCGGCGAGCTTTCATGAATCGGCATTGCCCCCAGATCTGCAACTCCTGCTTTGGTGAGAGTCTCCCCCTGCTGCTGTTGCGTGAAGCTAGGAGCTTCACAAATCGGCTCCCTACTGGCGCCATCCGCCCTGTATCCCACCAACCTTGCCCAGCCCCAAATGCCGCTTAGCACCACCCATGCCTCTCCATCCCCATCAGATCTCTGCATCCCGAGTGAGGGTCTGAGAGGAGCTGCAAGGGCTCCTCAGCTCTTGGCATCACTGCAAGCTTGTCTCTCTCTCTCTCTCTCTCTCTCTCTCAGAGCCTCTTGCTACTTCCCCCTCCCGTCTTGCGAAGCGTCCCCACATTCACACCAAGTACATCTCCAAAGGCAGAGTCATAACTTTCCGCTGTGGACTGAACTCTTCTAGGCCCCATCTGCTAGTCAGGTGAGCCACTCACAACTGACCCCTGTAACTGGGTGGGACCCTTCCAGTGGGAAGGGGCAGGAGGAGGGAGAGAAGGAGGCATTGCTGTGTCTACAGAAGCACTGCTGTCCACACAGGAGCCACTAAACCTGGCCTGGGCTCCTAGCCCCATGGGGCAGATCTCTGCAGTAACCTCCTTGCCCGGGAGCTGACGACTTCCACAGGGAAAAGTTTTTCCAAGTGCAGATTGTTCTCCTGGAGCTGACCTCTGTGCAAAGCCTGCCAGCCAGTGGGAAGAGGGGGGTCCTATTGCTCTGGAAAGGCAGAGCAGATGGGGTTTAGTCATGGTTGATGTGCCTTGAACCGCCCCTTCATGTAAGGAGCAACCAGGGCAGGCCCCAGTTCTGGCGATGAACAAAATGAACCTCTCCACCGTCTTTTCTGTGTTAAGTCCCTGTCTAGCAGACACAGCAGAGAGATGGAAGAAGAGGAGAAATGGCCTGATCTCTGCTGTGGCTGGGACAGAGGGCAGGAGGCTGCTACTAAACCAGGAGCTGAAGGGCAGGCGTTAGCTGGTGCTAGCAGAGAGCAGCTGCCTTGCTTGGACTCCGTGTACTGCCCTGTTTCTCTTGCAGCTGGTACAAAGATGGGGTTCTCCTTTCACGCTCCGTTCCTGAGCTGCGTGTTCATGGCACCGAGTTCAGCGAAGGGCAGTACACGTGCTTGATCCATCACTCTGGCAGGATCCTCCGTGCCAGTTCTTGGCGGATAAAGCTCAAGGCCAGGAGTTTCTCACCCCGCAAGCAACCAGATCACCAAAGGGACGTGTGGGGAAGTGCTTACAGCTGATTTATTGGACCCACACTATCCTGGCCAGGTATCTCTGCCCCCAGGGTGCCATGTGCCACAGTTTCCTCCCTGTTCTTTACACCATTCTCATTGCTTGGGTCTCTCATTGTCCTGCCACACCGTCTCGGCTTTCTCCTCAGCCTGGACACTTGCACGCCCAGCTCCCTCTCCCCATGCTTATAATCCTCGTCCACACTGCTGTAGCCTTGTCTGAATTAAACCCAGGTGAAAATCCCACCTGAGTTCTTTTGCCCTTCTTCCTTTGATTAAACTGCCCTTTTCAAGAAGTGATCTGTTGTTTCCAGTGGCCGCCGGCTATACCGGAGCAGTTATTTTTTTGGATGTAGCTTGGTGGCCCTTTAAAGGCATGGGTGTTAGTTTTGGGTGGCTAGATTCATGCAATTTCATAGAATCATAGGGTTGCCAGGGACCTCCTCATCTAGTCCAACCCCCTACTAAAAGCAGGACTATTCCCACTAAATCATCCCAGCCAGGGTTTTGTCTAACTGGGCCTTAAATGTTTCCAAAGATGGAGGTTCCACCACCTCACTCGGTAACCCATTCCAATGCTTCACGACCTTCCTAATGAGAAAGATTTTCCTAATATCCAACCTTGACCACCCCAGCTGCAACTTGAAACCATTGCTCCTTGTTCTGTCCTCCGTTACTACTGAGAACAGCCTAACTTCCTCCTCTTTGGAGCACCCCTTCAAGTAGTTGAAGGTTGCTATCAAATCCCCCCTCAGTTTTCTCTTCTGCAGATTAAATAAATCCAGTTCCTTCAGTCTTCCCTCATAAGACATGTGCCCCAACTCCTTAATTGTTTTTGTTGCCCTCCGCTGGACTCCTTCTAATTTAGAATAGACTAGAATCAAATCATAGGGTTGGAAGGGACCTCATGAGATCATCAAGTCCAACCCCCAGGGGCTTGAACCCAGGACCGTCTGCATATTAAGCAGAGATACTAGCCACTAATTTGTCAACATCCTTTCTGTAGTGTGAAGCCCAAAACTGGACACAGTATTCCAGATACAGCCTCACCAGTGCCGTATAGAGGGGAATAATCTATCCCATCATCCAGATCATTAATGAAGATGTTGAACAGAACAAACCCCAGGACCAACCCCTGGAACACTCTACTAGTTAGTGGTTGCCAACTAGACATTAAGTCACTGATCCCTGCTCACTGAGCCTGAGGATCTAGCCAGTTCCTTCTATCCACCTTATGATCCACGCATCCAACCCATACTTCCTTAACCTGCCGATGAGAATGCTGTGGGAAACTTTTTCAACAGCCTTGCTAAAGTTGTGGTATATCACGTCAACAGCTAGTCCTGCATCCACAAGTCCAGTCATCTCATCATAGAAGGCAATCAGGTTGGTCAGGCACGATTCGCCCTTGGTGAATCCATGCTGACTGCTCCTGATCACTCTGTTTTCTTCCAGGTGTCTCAGGATGGACTCTTTGAGGACCAGCTCTATGATTTTCCTAGAGATAGTGGTGAGGCTGAGTGGTCTGTAATTCCCTGGATCCTCATTTTTCCTTCTCCTGAAGATAGGTACTATATTGGCCTTCTTCCAATCCTCCGGGACCTCCCCCATTTGCCACAAGTTTTCAGAGATAATGGCCAGCGACTCTGCAATCACGTCAGCTAACTCCCTCAGCACCCGCAGATGCAGTTCATCCGTCCCCATAGACTTGTGCACGTCCAGCTTCTCTAAGTAGTCGCTAACCTGATCTTCCAGCACTGCGGGCTGCTCTCGTTCTCTCCATTCTGCGTTACCCAGTGTAGTAGCCTGGGAGCTGACTCTGCCTGTGAAAGCTGAGGTAAAAAAAGCATTGAGTACTTCAGCCTTTTCCTCATCTTCCACCGTAAGGATGCTTGCCCCATTCAGTAACGGACCTACGCCATCTCTGATCCTCTTCTTGTTACTGACATACTTGTAGAACCCCTTCCTGCTACCTTTCACACCCCTTGCTAGCTGCAAATCCAATTGCCCTTTGGCCTTTCTGATTTTATCCCTGCAGGCCTGAGCAATATCTTTATACGCCTTCCTAGCCATCTGTCCAAGATCCCACTTCTTATAAGGCTTCCCTTTTGTGGTTCAACTCACCATAGAGTGCTCTGCTAAGCTACACTGGGCACCCTCAGTACTTGCTGTTCTTTCTGCACATCGGAATGGTTACTTTCTGTGCCCTTAGTAGGGTTTCTTTAAAATTATAGCCAGCTCTCTTGGACACCTTTCCCCTTCAGATTAGCCTCCCAAGGGATTCTGCCCGTCAGTTCCCTGAGGGAGCCAAAATCTGCTTTTCTGAAATTCAGGGTGTGTTCTGCTTCTTTCGTTTCTTCCTTTGGTGAGGATCCTGAACTCTACCATCTCATGGTCACTGCTGCCCAGGTTGCCATTCACTTCCACGTCCCCAATCAATTCTTTTCTCTTTGTGAGCAGAAGATCAAGAGGTGCAAGGCCCCTCATTGGGTCCTCCAGCATTTGTACCAAGACGTGGTCCTCAGCACTCTCCAAAAAATTCCTGGATTGTCTGTGCACTGCTGTATTACCCTCCCAGTAGATGTCAGGGTGCTTGAAGTCCCCCATGAAAACCAGGGCCCATGATCTGGAAACTTCTGCTAGTTGTCCATAGACAGTCTCATCATCCTCCTCGTTCTGATCTGCTGGTCTATAGCAGACATCACCTTTGTTGCACTCTCTGCTAAACTTAACCCAGAGACTTTCAACAGCTTGTCTCCACTTTCATAGTGGAGCTCCAAGCAGTCATAAAGTTCTTTTACATATAGCGCTACTCTCTCCCTGCAACAAATTATCTGAAAGAAACACCAGCTGTTAGGCTGAGCTGGTGAGGCTGATTGCCAAAGCTGCATGGGGAGTGACTGTTCTGTCCCTTTGAGGATGTCCCTGCTGTGCACCAACTCCCCCTGGTGTCCAGCTGGCCTCTCGCTTAGAAGATCAGCAGGCGTGGAGGGCTGCTTTCTTGCTAGATAGAAATACAGCCAGCCTCGCTGTTCTGTGCAGAGAATGAGAAGGAGGGCGGGTGTTTGAAGGAGAAAGGGGTATTTTATTTAACTGGCTGCACCCCGTGTGCAAGGCTGCTTCCTCAGCAGCAACGTGAGGCCTTGTCTCCTGGGGAAGCTGCTGTGGGTGCTGAGTGTGGTGGTGATGGTGTATCTGGGATGGTCCCAAGGTATTAGAAAGACAAGACGGAGAGAGCTGTTATCCTTTATTGGGCCAGTTTCTGGTTCTGTGAAAGACAGATGCTTTCACACTTAAACAGAGCTCTTCTTCAGGGCTGGGAAATGTACTCAGCTGGTCTGACAAGGCATCCAGATACCAGGGTGAAGGGCACTGTGCAAGCATTGGACTAGACTAGCCCAAATCATTGTTAAAGACAGTGAGCTCAAAGTGGCTATTGGTCCAACATCTGCTGTTGAAAAGGCCACTCTTCTGGGGGAGGGATGGGGCCAGCTGGCCCACAGACCCTTCAGAAGGTGGGGGGGAGACTTAATCTTTCCTAATACTGTGTGTGAAGACTAGTGGAGAGGAGCCAGTGGGTTTGAAGGAATCACTTTTCAGAGTGGAAGGAGACTGGTATAAATAACCCAATTGCCAAAGGGATAGCCATGTTAGTCTAGTCCAGCAAAAAAACAAAACAACAACAACAACCAAGGAGTCGTGTGGCACTTCAAGACTAACAGATTTATTTTTTGCTTGAGCTTTTGTGAGAGAAAATCCCACTTCGCCAGATGCTTCAAAGATGGGTGAACTTACAGAATGGAATGAAAATAAATGCAAGGGGATGTAAATCATAGGATCAGGTCATACAGTAACAGCAAATCAGAGCATAAATAACCCATGCTGTGAACAGGGAGCATGGAGTTTAAAAAATGACAGGCACAAATAAGCTGTTCTGAGGGGCATCATCTGGCTGTAGAACAGCATTCCTCAAATACAGCCACATGGGAGGAGGGGGTATTTGCAGCCATGGCAGCCTCCAAAGCATGGGTGGGGGTGGAGCTGGGGAGGGGGGAGCATCTCCTCCCTGCAGTGCCCAGCTGTTGCTCCTGAATAGCTGTTACCTAGGGCAACAAGTTACACTGCCTTGGCATTTCCACCAGTGCTGCCAGCAGAGGGCTGGTGCCTGGCACTGCACAGCCTGCTCCGGGCACAGCTTCTGGAGCCTTTGGGCCAGTGTGTGTGGTGCTGGAGAGGTCTGCTGTGTTTGGTCACAGGCGTGCTTTCCTGGGCTGCTCCCTGGCCCCTGCCCAGCCAGGCCACAGGGAGGCTGGGACTCCTCAGTAAGCCCGTGCATTCTTGGCTCACCTTCCCCAGGGACCAGGTCAGGACAGACTGGGCTAGCACACGGGTCACCATCAGTGCTTCCCCTACCTGGGGCTTTGCCACTTTCCCTGTAGCTACCACAGCAGCTCAACAGCTCTGAGTTACAGTAGGGCTTGGCAGATCCCTGGCAGGATGAGGGGTTCTTGATCTGTGCCATGCTCCAAAAACAAGACTAGGAGGAAAACATGGCTAAGTTGAAGGCAGAGCTCTACTTCCTGTGGCCTCACCCCAGGGCACTGAGACCATGCCCCAACAGGGGACGCCCACCTAAGTTAGCGTGGGGTGCATTCAGCTTGCCAGCGTCTCCCCTGCTCATTAGCATCAAGCACTCCATGAGGGATCAGCCTGAGTGCAAGAGATTCATTCATGCTGCCCCATGAAGAAAGGGGTTTGCTCCTTTTCAGTGTGCACAGAAGGTTGATAAATGCAAAGTGAAACACTTTGAAACCCATAATCCCAACTCTACATAATACACACTCTACAAATCTATATTGTTTCCACTCAAGAAGGAGATTGTGGAGTCACAGTGAATAGATCCTGTGGGGGATAAATTAATCAGGGCTCTCAACCTGGGAAGAGAGACCACTGATCCTTCCCAATGATGAAGGCCCGTTCCCAGCTGAGACTCGAATTAGCAGAGAACGAGGTGTGGTTCAGGATTTATTATTCAGCTAAATAACAAAAGGAACTGCAGCAGAGGGCAGCAAAGAAGTGCTAGCCC
>ML682074.1:9261887-9310480 GCA_007922195.1 Podocnemis expansa | reverse complement strand
TAGATACATGACTTGCCAGAGAAACGACCCCACTACCATAGCAACCCGCAGCCCCTCTAAGGCCTCTCCTATGGCACCTTCCCTACTATTCTACAACGGAGATCGCCTAATATGTCCCTCACAATCCCTGAAACCACGCACAGTCAAGAAATCTGAGTGGAGGAATTCACAGGTAACATTGCGGACCCCTGCAACGCTGCCCCCTAAAACCAGGGGGTTTGGGGGCGCTCCAGGCTGCTTTGGCCGGTGCAAGGGAAAAGCCAGACAAAATCCTGGGTTTGTAAAAGGCCCGCGGGACGGAGGAATGCCGGTCACAGGAAGGACATGGCTGACACGCGGTAACCCCACCCAGGCTGGGGCACGGGGAGGGCCGCGGCCCCCCGCTCTGACCTCGCGCCCGCCCACGTGCAGCGCCCGAGGCCCAGCTGAGCGCTTGCCCGGGCAACGACCCCTTGCCCCGCCCCTTGACCTTTGTCCCCCGCTCCAAAGCCCCGCCCAATCCCGCCTCGCGCGCCGCGCATGCGCCCGACGGAGCCCGCGCGCGCTTCCGGAAGAGGCTCCCACCGCCCCTTGCGCCGCGTGGCTGCTCCCGACCCGCGGACTCCGTTTCCCAGCAGCCCGCGCGGCGGCCCCTTTTCCCGGCGTGCTCCGCGCCGCCCCCCCTTTCTCCTTCCCCGCCGGGGCTGGGCCGGGGCCTGTCCGCGCTCGGGACGGCGGGAGCGCGCCGGGAAAAGGCGCCGCGCGGCGATGGCCTCGTGCGCCGAGATCCTGCGCAGCGAGTTCCCCGAGCTGGACGGGGAGGTGTTCGCCTACCTGACGGGTGAGGGGGCGGGACCAGCGGGGGGCGGGGCCGGGGGCGGGCCCCTCCCCCACCCCGCTCCCGGGGTCGGCCGCAGCCTGGGGGGAGGGGTCAGGCCGCCGAGCCCCACGTGGGGGAGGGGCCCCGTGGGTCTCGGGACCCCCAAGTCTAGTCCGAGGCCCTGAGGTGCCCCGTCTTTCTGAGCTCGGTGTCTCAATCCCTTTGGAGCTCTGCGGCCAAAGGGATTTAGGCACACTCCCTGTGGCAGGGCCTGTCGTCCAAGCCCCCGTTCTCCTAGCTCGAAGCAAGTCGGTGGGTCCTCCGTGGCCTCGCCGCAGGGTTTTCGCTGGGCCGTGTGGACGGGGGGACTCCAGTATTCTCCCCAGGGCTTGAAACTAGGGGTGTTGGGGTGCTCGCTAGTTTGGTGTAACACTGTTACTAGCTGACAGCTGGGGGTGTTGGGAAATTTGGGGGTCGGGGTGTTGGGGAAATCCCTGGGACGCTCGCCCTTGTGTGGCTTGCAGGAGCGGACGCCCTCTGGCTGAGCCGCGGTGCCAAATCAGGGCTGCTGCGCCCATGACAGCCGTGCCAAATCACTGCTGTAGAAAAGACGGGTCCTTTGACTGGCCCTGGGGTCTCGTTGGCTGACTTGCTTTGGAAACGATCCTGTTGATCGTGCGGGTGGTTAGGGTGGCGGGGAAGCTTGAAGCCCATGGCGTCCGTGTTTGGGCTGGGGTTGCTGCTCACTGGCCCTTTTCTTTCCTCTTGCAGGGATCCTGCATGATGGCGGCACAGACTTTGAGTCTGTGGATGAGCTGTTTGAAGCAGTAGGAGAGCTCCTGCAGGAAGTGTCTAAGGACTCCAAAGATGACGAGGACATCCGAAATATCTGCCAGAGGATGTACAACACTCTCCACCTGTAAGTGCCGTCTGTTGAGGGACGTGGTGGGTGGTGCTTGGGCCTCAGTGCAGGGATCTGGAAACAGGCCTGAGGCCAAGGTGGTGAAAGAGCAGTTAGGCTCTGAGTCTTGTGAGGCGTCGGAGCTTGCGTGTTAATCTGGAGCTGTGCTGACAAGCGTCAGCGTCTGGGATATACAAAATGGGGATGTTTAATGAGGCGGCAAAGAATAACGTGGGGAAGCACGTGAGACTCATTTGGGGAGGTGGGTGACAGATGGGAGTGTTTGGGGGGTGAGGGGAGGTATGTATCTTGGCAGCTTTACTTCCTGACTCTTGTGTGTTACAGGGATGAGGAAAACTCACGGGGATGCAGTCAGGTGCTGCTGGATGCACCAGTTCAGCTTTCCCAGATCGCATACAACTATGGTGAGTAACAAACCCTGGGAGGTCCTTGCTCCTAGGGAGTCGATCTTCAGGGTGAGCTGCTCAGCTACCAGACAGTCTCCCAGCTTTTCTGCTCCTTCCAAGAGCAGCATCATTCTGTGGAAAGCTTTTAAATCCTGGAGTTTATGAATCAAAATGGGAATCCCATCCTTGAATAATGCATAGCTGTGGTCTTTGAATCAGTGAGCTCTAATGGCAAGAGCAGGATCTTGCATGTGATCTTGGCCATTCAGTGCATGAAATTCACTGCCTTTCTTGTTGACCACAGATTCTAGCCTTGATCTGTTGCCAAAGCTGTTGCTGAAGAGAGACCAGAGCTCGGTAAGTGGGAAAGGGTCCATGCTCATACTTCTGTTGCCCTGCCTGCTGTATTTGGTCAAGATGCTGAGATTCCTTACCTCCCCCTTCTTACGGGAACACCCACGCAACCAGCTGGGGAGTGGGACTTCCTCTGTAGATGTTGACATTGCTTTCGCTCTGTTCAAGCCTTCACTTTTATGTGTAGGATTGCTTGGTCTTGGTCTGGCAAATGGAATGACCTTGTATTGTAGGTCTATCAGCCTGACATTGATCCTGGACAAAATAGTGGAATAATTGATATGGGACTCACCCTCTTCTAATTCTTTACTGATTAACAACATCAGTTAACATGCGTGTGTGGAAAACAGATCTTGTCTAACCTGATACCATTTCTGATGAGATAAGTGTGGTTGATAAAGGTAATAGTGTTGACATAATATGCCTAGATTTCTCAAAGGGGTTTGACCTGGTACCACACATTGTGATTAAAAGAACTAGAACATTATAAAATTAACATGGCGTAGATTAAAAACTGGCTAATTGATAGGTCTCAAAATGTAATTGTAAAGGGGAATGATTATTGAGCGAGCGTGTTTCCGATAACATCCCACAGGGATTGGTCCATGCTATTTAATATTTGTTCAGTGACCGGAGTGAAAACATAAAGATATGCATGATAAAAATTGGTAGATGACACAAAGACTGGGGAATAGTAAATATGAAAGAGGACAGATCACTGATACAGTGTGATTTGGATTACTTGGTGAGCAAGCAGGGTGCAATCATGTTTCAATAAAGCCAAATGTAAAGTTACACATTTGGGAACAAAGAATAGAGGTTATGCTTACAGGGTACGAGACTCTGTCTTCAGAAGAAGCAATGGGGGAAGGAGACACTTGGAGGTCATGGTGAATAAATAGCTGAACATTAGCTCCCAGTATGGTGCTATGGCCAAAAGACTTAATGTGATCTCTGGTTGTATAAAAAGAAGACTGAGCGGGAAGGTAATATGTCCTCTGTATTTGGCAGTGGTGCAACCAGTACTGGAATGCTGTGTCCGTTTCAGATGTCAGTTAGCTCAAGAAGGATGTTGATAAACTGGAGAGGGCTGAGGGAAGAGCCGTGAGAATGGTTAAAGGATTGGTAAACCTGCCTGATAGACTTAAGGAGCTCAGTCTGTTTAGCTTAAAAAAGAGGAAATTAAGGAGTGACTTGATCACAGTCTAGAAATTCATGCATGGGGAGCAGAAGTTGGATGATAAAGGGCTCTTCAGCTTAGCAGACAAAGGAATAACAAGATCCAAAGACTGGAGTTTTAAATTAGACATCTTCAGGTTAGAAAGAGCTTTTCTAGATGTACATTAATTCAACCACAACTGTTTGACATGAAGCAGGAATAAATCTAGGGAATTTCCCTGAGCTGTGATTCACAGGAAGTCACAGGGGTCCTGTCTTGCCTTAAAATTTGTAACCATATTAAATATTGGCATCTCATCTAGCCTTATAACTATGTAGCTGGAGTTAGTGTCTATCCGCCTACTCATTGTGCTAGGAAAGTGGAATGGTTGATGGGGAAGGGTGAGGGGGATGGCTGGAGGGGGGAGCAGTTTGTGGTGGTGGTGAAAATGATACAAACAGTGAATTGACAGAAGAGACAAAGACACACTCTGTAGAATCATAAAAATAAGACATGGGGGAGAGGAAATGGTTAGATCCCATCTAGTCTGTCCACCACTCCAGGGGAAGATTGTTCCATGCAGTCAATTGATTCTCTTGAGGATTTATCCAGCCAGCTCCCAGCTGGAACTGTGTCCCTGAAATGCCCTTTAATTCCATTTCCACCCATCAGGGGTTTTGACTCCTCCCTAGACGTTTCCACCTCACTTGAGTCAGTTGGATCAGGCCCTCGATGGTCATTGTTGCTCTTTTCTGTATTCCTTTCCTTGTGCCCCAGATGGTGAATGCCAAGAAGCTGGAGAAGGCGGAAGCCAAACTGAAGGCCAAGCAGAGCAAGAAGACAGAGCGGGATTCCCTGAACCCTGCTGGTCCACTGTGAGTGTGCAGTGAAGCTAGAGGGTGGCCTCTGATCTCACTGATGAGTGCGGTTCTCCTTGGGGAGCCTCATGTGCTGTGGGGCTTCCCTGCACTGAAGCTTTCCTTTCTCATGGGTGGTCACAGGGTCCTGGAGGAGGCATCTGCAAGCCAAGCATCCAGCAAGAAGGAAACTCGCATGGAGTCATCGGGCAAGAACAAGTCTTATGATGTGCGCATTGAGAACTTTGACGTGTCCTTCGGTGAGCGGTGAGTCTCTGGTGGTGTGGGAAGGACCTGGGAGAAGCTAGAATAGGAGGGAAGGGTGGGCCAAAGTTGGCAGGTGGTGACTGCAGTGTGGGGTGGAATGGGGAGGGTGGTGGGATAGGATTGTGGGGCAGCCTGGACTGGGTTAACAGGGTGGGAAAGATGAAACAGGTCTGTGAGTACCACTGTGTGGGAGCTTCTCCTTCCTCAGGCTTTGGGCAGCAGCTTTCATGAAGACCAAATGAACTCCCAGCCAAATCTAACAGCTATTGGGAGTGCTGCCACAGGGTCCCGTGGTGCCCTTAAAGGCAAACAAGTTGACTGGATGCTGGTCTGTTCTCTTGCCATAGTGTCCTGCTAACGGGTGCAGACCTGAACCTGGCATTTGGGCGGCGCTACGGGTTGGTGGGCAGGAACGGGCTGGGCAAGACCACCCTGCTGAAGATGATAGCCAGCCGCAGTCTGCGCATCCCCTCACACATCAGCATCCTCCATGTGGAGCAGGAGGTGGCGGGGGATGAGACGCCAGCTCTGCAGAGTGTGTTGGAGTGTGACACCATGCGCGAGAGCCTGCTGCAGGAGGAAGGGGAGCTGACGGCCAGGATCAACACTGGCAAGTGAGACATTGCTTTGTAGCCAAAGACCTGGGTTTAGCCTTGCCCTGAGGCCAGGTATTCAGCCCTGCTCTTAGCGCCCGTGCCTAATCTCACTGATAGATGAGTGCTTTCTCCTGCCAGGTGCAGGAGGCTGTTAGCACTGAAACTGAACCTGGGATCTGTTCCCCCTCTCCTCTTTGAGGCTGGTCTTGTTCAGCTGACAGCTCCAGTAGGGATGGACCATATGTCCCAGGAGCTTGAGTTCTGTTAGACGAGCCCTATGCCCATCTTCTCCCCTAGCCTAAATGTGCCAAAGCTGAGAGAGTGATTTTAAACCCTGTGAGAAATCCCCCATGCTGCCTTTGTGTCTCCTACCAGGGGACAAGGTATGGAAGGTGACAGACTGTCAGAAATCTATGCTAAGCTGGAGGAGATAGAGGCAGACAAGGCACCGGCCAGGTAAGACAAGCCCCCTGTCTGAGCCAAACCCAGGGGTTGCCCCTTGGCTACCTCCAGCCAGGCCTGACGTGCTGGCAGATTGGGCCATGGGGTTTAGACTGGTGGGTCTGAGCTCCAGGAGTCAGGGCATGCACCGTATCAGTTGGGTGTCCCTGTTGGCCATGGAATCTAAAAAAATGCATGCGGTTATTGTGGCCGCTGCTCTCGCCTTGTTCGCCACAGCTGGGAGAGGTTGGGACTGGAGCAGCTGGGAGCTCCCCAGAGCTTTTGGGGAAAGTCAAGTGTTCTCACTTTTCGTGACTAGATTAATGGTGCTGGGCCTCTGGGACCTTCCAAACTTCCTGTCATGAGGTGACCAGCTGAGGAATGTTTCCATGTCTTTGTAGGGGATGGAGAGTGACCATGAGGCAGCACTGTGCCTCTGCCTTGGAGTCAGTGTCTGACTTCAAGCCCCAGAATATCAAGTCAAACCATCCCATGCCCTGTTGGGAAGCTGGGTTTCCTGGCGTGGCTGCTGCTGCTGGGGGGCAGAAGATGGGTTTCTTCTGGGATCAGAATATCACAGCGTCCTTTGGAGTCTCCATAGTGAGTCTTGGACTCTGAGACTTGCACTGCAGGCAGCTACACATAGCTCCTGTGTGGATTTTAGGGGGCCTGTCTCTCTCTCCCTGCAGGGCGTCTGTCATTCTTGCTGGTCTGGGCTTCAATGCAAAGATGCAGCAGCAGAGAACCAAGTAAGTCTCCTCTGGTCCATGCTTCGCAGTGTCAATGCTAGGATAGGTTCCTCCCTGCCTGGAGCCTAACCCCAGCACTCTTCTCCTGCCAGGCTAGAGGTGTCAGACTGGGCACTACTGCATGGCCTCTGGGTCGCTGGAGTCCCCCTTGCTGTTGCTGGGCGGGCAGGCATGGAGTTGGATGTAGCAGCTCTTTGGGAGGATTTCCTGCTTGGCTCCCCCCACCTCCCTCCCAAATCAGGCTGCTGCACCAGAGTTGCCTCTTTCCCACATGGCAGCATGTGGAGGGGCCCAGCAGCATGGTATGCAGGTCTCAAGCTCGGCGACATACAAACCACGACGCGTTGTTGCTGTCCCTCGTAATGTCTGAGCCAGGGCCTGTGACAGCACTGAGTTCTCTCTAAGGTGAGAGGAGAGTTCAGAGGACGCCTCCCTCCTCTGGCAGTGCTGAACCCTGGTATTTCTGCTGGGGGGGGGACGTGAGGAGACAGCAGTGATGGAGTGGGGATTTATTGTGGCTGATCTAAGTCAGAGTGGTTCTGGACTGAGCTCTGATACTTGCCTGTGTTTTTTCCTCTACCCAGAGAGTTCTCTGGGGGCTGGCGGATGCGATTGGCCTTAGCCAGAGCCCTTTTTGCCAGGTAGGTCTCAGCATGGTTTGTATTTGATCTTTATGCTCAGTTCATATCTGATAAAGTGGGTTAGACTCTGTGATGGGAGAGTCCAGGAGCTATCTTCTGGTTAGCTCATGCTTATTCTGCTAGCAGGATGCATTGTCAGGAGCAGGGCAGGAGCACCTGCTGTTATGGGGAGGGAGCCCCAAAGACTCTTGTTGCAGCCTCACTCAGCAGGGGGAAGGTTAATAAATAATTGGATTAAAACAATCTTGCAATAGATCTCCTCCTGTTGAAATGGACCCTGGTGTTAACTGTTCTTTCTGTCATCCTCCCAAATCTCTCTCCTCCATTTTGTCTCTCTTAGACCAGATCTTCTTCTGCTTGATGGTAAGTGAATGCCATGAGTGGGCCATAGCCTTATGGGTTGGCTCTGAATGTCCTTGCTGGGATGGGGAGACCTGATGTGTTTCTTTTTTTGGCTGCATATCCAGAAACAGTGGTGTTGCCAGGGCTGTGGAGATGGCTTTCTAGCATATGGTGCATTGAGACCCCTGTGTACTGTCCCTGCAGGAGAGTCCAGATATCTGAGAAAGCTGATATCTTATCCCCTCCCCTGCTCTGCCCGGCCATTGACCTGGCATCTTTTTGTGGGAGATGGCCAGAGCTGTGGCTGGGTGAGAGAGCCAAGTAGGCAGATGACTTAACAAGGAGGGCTCACTGAGTACCTGGAATGATCCCTCCCCCAGTGTTTGAAGCCAGAAGCAGGTTCACAGGAGTAGTGAAGCAGCTGAAGAATCTCCCCAAGGAGAAATGAGGCAGAGTGCCGCTGTTCCAGTCGGATTGGCCAGGACCTTGGGTTAACACCAAACTCTGGACTTCAGTTACACATTTCACGAGTGCACTAGCTCTGTGGCCCCTTGTGGCATGCCAGGGCCTGGGGTCATTAGTCATAGCTTAAGGAGGAGAGTCACCGACATCAGACCCTGCTCCCCACTTCCATTCACTGCTCACTGTGGAAATGGCTTTGTGCTTGCAGGCATCCCATCATCTGTCTCGTGATTCCAGCTTGAGTCACAGGAAAGTCCCTCTGCTCTGGAGTTGTTTCTCTGGGGCACATGTTGGCCTGTTCAAGGGTGCTGAGCGCATCACTATTTGTGTATGTTTCCAAAGACTTGCAACCTGCCAACTGTGCAAGTTGGGAGCCACCAGATTCCCACTAACAGTTGCTCTGGGTTGTTGAATCTTGTCTTACATCACATTACAAGTTCTTCAAGGCAGGGAATCTCATCCTGTTGATGTATGCGAGGTCCCATACACCTGGCACTGCTGTAACAGCCCCGTTTCCAATGGTCCTGATCCCTGTCTGGAACAAGTGGGAGCTTTGCATGTTCTTAATCAGCTTGATGCTGGCCATCCTGTGTGAAGGCTGAGTCTCCCGATCTCTTGTCCCCTTTCAGAGCCTACTAACATGCTGGATGTGAGGGCCATTCTGTGGCTGGAGAACTACTTGCAGGTAGGTGAGGATGGCAAGGGTTAATGGGATGTGGGAGGGCTGCTGGCTATGTAAGATCACTGGAGACTCACTCCTTGTTCTTTGGTGATTACTCCCTGGTGCCCAGTGGTTTGATAGGCAGCGGGCCTGGGATGTCGGCCCATGTGGGCACAGGTGGGATTTCCTCATTGACTAGGTAAGGCTCCCCTGGGTCAGCTTGTGCCCCAGCTCAGGTGTCCCCACTGCTCTCTCCTATAGACCTGGCAATCGACCATCCTAGTGGTGTCCCATGACCGGAACTTCCTGAACGCCGTGGCCACTGACATCATCCACCTGCACTCACAACGGCTCGACACCTACCGGGGCAACTTTGAGAACTTTATGAAGATCAAGGAGGAGCGACTGAAGAACCAGCAGCGCGAGTATGAGGCCCAGCAGCAGTACCGTGAGCACATCCAGGTACAGAGGTGTTGACGTGGCATAGATGGGAGGGTGCCCTTGAGAAAAGCATCCCTGTCCCAGTATACTGAACTCATGGCTGTACCGTTGAGGGTGTTCATGTGGGGCCTGCTCTGTTACTCAGGGCTAACAATGTGGGGGGAGGGAATCTCTAGGTCCTCCTTCAGACTGATAGCCACAGCCTGCTCTTGGGCTCAGGATCCTCCATGTTGCTCTGGCTTTAGAGGGGGATTTGGCTCACAGCTCAGGCCCCCACTGGAGGACAAACTGAGATGGGGCCTTAGTTGCAGGCAGAGGTTAGTGGCGGGTACCAGAGGGGCTGGAGATCCTGATGTTCTGTTCTCTCCTAGGTCTTCATTGATCGATTTCGCTATAATGCAAACCGGGCATCCCAGGTGCAGAGCAAGCTCAAGCTGCTGGAGAAGCTGTGAGTGCTCAGCCTTGCCCCTTGCTTCGGCATGGGCACGGGGGAAGCAGTAGCATGTGGTTGGACTACACCACTGGCACAACTGGTGTGGAAGGGCTGAGTTGGTGCCGTGCATTTAAATCATGCCATTTGGCCAGGTGGTAGGGGCTGCTCTGCACATGTTGGGTAGTGAAACACCTAATCTCACTGGAGCGTGTTGCGGGCCTTTCCTGGTGACTCCACGGGGGCCTGAAACACGGGGGCTGGGAATGGCTCTGAGCCCAAAATGGTTGATCTCTGGCTAACCAGACGTAGGCCGGGAGGGGGTCACCTGACCTCTGTGGTCTGTACCTCATCAATTTGTCTCCTCTTTGCTTCCCATCCTGTCCCCGAGGCCACTGTCCTTCCCTCTGGGATGACAGTCTCATGAATTGACTGAGGGTGTCACTGCTGTGCTCCCAGCCCCTGGTGTGCAGCTCGAGTCCCCTCTCACTCGACTCTAGCCCAGGGGATTGCGTGGTGTATGGGCTGGGGGAACTGTCTGGGTTTAGGAATACCGCAGCTCAGTGACTGGTTTCTCCTTCTCCTAGGCCAGAGCTGAAACCTGTGGACAGGGAGTCTGAAGTGATGATGAAGTGAGTGACCACAGACAAGGAATGGGTATTGGTGACTGGGCAGCCTGAGACCTACAGCTCCCCCGCCAGGTCCTGTTACAGGAAACGTGCCCTGTAAAACGTGGCCCAGCTGCAGAAGGGTTGCCTGCCTCTCTGCCTTCCATGGTCTGGGGCCCAGGCATGCGGGACAGTGGGTCGGGTGGGCCAGGTACCATGGTGATTGGCATACGCGGCAGGTGGGGGGGTTGTGTGCTGAGCTCATTCTCAGTCTCCGAAGGAAGAGGGTGGCAGATGTCGAGTCAGTGAATCAGTCTCCCTTCCTGCCTTCCCTCTCCTGCGTCATACGATGTGTGTATTCATCCACTTCCCTGCTACCTTTTCCTTTCCCCTTGTACTCCCCTCCCTTGGCCTTCTCTTCTCCTTGCAGGTTTCCTGATGGCTTTGAGAAATTCTCTCCTCCAATTCTGCAACTGGATGAAGTGGATTTCAGCTATGACCCAAGTCACTGTGTCTTCGGTGGCCTCTCTGTCTCTGCTGATCTGGAGTCCCGCATCTGCGTGGTACGTACTGGGGACATGGTCTTCAGGCTGGCTTGGGGCAGCAAGAGGATGCTTCAGGAGAGACTTGGCAGGCCCTAGAAGTAGGATTTGGGCAGTTGGGGCATGGGCTATACTAGGGGATCACAACAGGAGTGTGGGAAGTAACCTTGTGGCCAGTGGGGTGGTGAGAAAACCTTGCTCCACACCCCCAAAATCCAGTCTAACTGTGGGTGAGGAAAGGAGTCCGCATGGGAACTGGGGCCCCCCAGACGTCACCGTGGGACCTAGGCTCTCATCCATTTCTCTTTGTCCAGGTCGGGGAGAATGGCGCTGGCAAGTCAACCATGTTAAAGATCCTGATGGGAGACCTGGCACCAGTTCGGGGGATTAGACACGCACACAGGTGCAGACTGCGTTACTGTCAGCTGGGTTGAGCATATACTGAGGACTGTGGAGAAAGAGCTGAGAGGCGAAGGCAGAGAGGACTGTAGGAAATTGCCTTCCCTCTTTGCAGAGTGCTGGAGGGGAGTGTGGATTATTGGCCATTTTCCCAAAAGCACTATGGGCAGGTGCACAGAGAAGTTATTCCTGCTCTCGGGCCACCTCCCTGAATCTCTGGGGAGTTAACACGGTTGCCCAGTTACCAGCGGCTGAGACTTGATGGCCATGAGTCTAAGCTGGTGTGGAGCAACCAGATCCCTGGGCCTGTGGGAAGATGCCCCCCACTGCACGCCTACTCTTCCTGCAGCCTGGGTCCCACTCTTGGAGTGAGCCCTGGGTAATAGCATCAGTAACGGCTTCTCCTCTCTGGCTCGGCAGGAACCTGAAGATTGGCTACTTCAGTCAGCACCACGTGGACCAGCTGGACTTGAACATCAGTGCTGTAGAGTTACTGGCCAAGAGGTTCCCAGGTGAGTGTCAGGCCTCCAGGGACACTGCCTGGGGGCTAGCCTGGGGGCTTGTTGATGCCAGGTGAGACCCACGTATGTCTTGCCTCTTGGGCCAAGCAGGGCTGGCACCTGGCATATGGCACCTTCTGCCAAGCAAGGTGCGGCATTTATGCATTGGGGAGGTCTCCCTGGAAGGCGGATAGTAGCTCCTGTCTGGGGGACCCTGGCAGTGCTCTGGGGTCATCCTCTTCCGCTGGCTAGTAGTTCCTCACCTCAGATAGGAGCTGCAGACACTCTGATACCTGGCTTGAGACGTTAAGCTAGTTTCCCATTGTGTGCGATGCAGGGGTGTCTGACTCCGCAGACAATCTGCAGTGAGCTCTGGGAAGCGAACGGCCTGTGGATCTCAGCGAGATGTGTTGTTTCCATTAGGTTTCAGAGTTGCATGCCAGCACTGCAGACCCCTGCACTGCTTAGTTTTTTAGCAGCAAAAACAGTGACTTCTCCTCTCCCAGTTGCCAAAACCACCTCTCTGATCTAGCTTTACATTATGTAAAAATGCAGCCCTGAACTCTGGGGCAGTGTCGCTTGAATTTCATCTCAGTCAGTACCCTGGAGCAGCTGTCCTGATTGTGTCACTCAGGTTCACATTAAAGCCTCTGAATTTCTGCTGCTGCAGTTCCCTCCTGTTGCCCATGAGCACTGTAGAGTCTCCGGGGGGAATCTAGGTCCAGCCTGCTACAGAGCACACAGCCTTGTGTGACCCCCAGCTGGCTGGAAGCTCTGAGCTACTAGCTTGTGGGCTAATGCCAATGGACCGGGGCTGGGTTGGGACATTCTCCCTGTGCGCTCTTTCAGGGAAGACGGAAGAGGAGTATCGTCACCACTTGGGAAGCTATGGCGTGTCGGGTGAGCTAGCCGTCCGCCCTGTTGCCAGTCTGTCAGGAGGTCAGAAGAGCCGAGTGGCATTTGCCCAGATGACCATGCCTTGGTAATCCTTGCTCTTAGTGGGATGGCTGTGTCCCTAGGTCCTGTTGGTTTGGGCGCGCGGCAGTGGACACTGTATCTCTGGCTGAGCAGGGGACATGCGGTGAAGCTGGTCGCAGCAAGAGATGCAGTTGGCTTTGGTGATTACCCTTTTTGGGCTCAGTCCACTGTCACCAATGACCAATACATTCGGCTCTTTCATCCTTGCTCGCTAGCCCTGTTGTTTTTAACAGTAAAGCCAGAAGCTGACTGTGCCACAGGCTCTATGTGAGCTTCTTCCAGTGGGATGCTAAGTTGCTGACTTTTTTTTTTTTTTTTTTTATCCTCTCCTTCCAGTCCCAATTTCTATATCCTGGATGAACCAACAAATCACCTGGACATGGAGACCATTGAGGCCCTGGCGAAAGCACTTAATAAATTCCGGGTAAGCCTCTCCTGGGTCTCCTGCTGCATCCCAGCTTGGTGGTGGCCACGGTAGTTAAGGGGCCCCCAAATTAAACTGGCCAATGAAGAACACAATGCATTTTTGCCTGTGACGGTTCCCTTGTAAAATGTAATTATTCTTCTAGCAGTGCTAGGCAAGAGCTGGCCAGAGAGCATCTCTGTGAGCATCTTGACCCACAGCACCCACTCAGCTAGGCCAGAGTATCCCACAGCTCTGCCACCTCACCTCTGCCTTGGCCGGTAGCACAGTTTACTGATCCAGATCTAGTCTGATGTGTCACGTGGGCCATATTCAACCGTGTCTGCATGGGGACAAGCTCTTGTTTGCCAGCAGGAGACCTGAGACTGTCACAGTCTTGTTTACCGTGATAGCTTGTCAGGTCAATTCCAAAGGCTACAGCGTGATCAGGCAAAGCCAAGGGCAATGGCTGAATTTTGCCATGAGTCTGAATGGTCAGTGGCAAACTCTAGCTGTGGGCTGAGGAGCAAAGTGAAAAGCCAGAGTTAAGCCCCATCTTGCTGCACACTCAACCTGTTCCCAGACTGTAGATGTGCCCTGCCAGCCTTGGCCCCAGATCTCCTGGGAGGAAAGATGAGCGTCCTGTGCCAGACTGGAAGTAGCTTTGGTTTCTCGTTTCCACCATTGTCCCTCTGGCCTACTTGTGCCATATGAGGTAGGAATTCTCTGGGTGCCCTGTCTGCAGCAGATGGAGACCAGAGTTTCTGGTATGCAGTACAGCCTAGCGATTGGATTGACATGAATGGGAGGATCTATCCAGTGGACCTCACAGTGGTCATTCCTGGGACTGGAAGTTAGTGAATGTTTTCAGTAAGTACTTGGAGAACAAAGAGCAGGGTATGCTTAAAAAAAAAGTCCCAATGCCACCAACATGGGAGGAGTTACGAGCATCTTGGAGGACAGGGTTAGAATTCAAATTGGAGAATTGAGCTGAAATCAAGAAGAAATTCATTAAGGTAAGTGTAGTACTACTCAGGCAGGAAAAATCAAAGACAAAATTAATTACAAATAGCTAACTAGGCAGTAGTAACAATGACAAGGATCAGGGTGACTCACACATTGAATGAGTCAGAAATGGGCCCGAGCTGTGAGAAAGGCTAAACTAATCTGGGGTGTATTTAACAGGAATGTCATGTGTCAGACACAGGGGCGGAGGGTAAACTGGTCCATTTCACTCTGCACTGGTCGGGCTTGAACTAGAGGATGGCCTGTAGTTCTGAGCACCACTCAGGAGAGAGAGGCACAAATTGAGAGAGTCCAGGGGAGTGCCACAAAAACCATAAAAGGTTTAGGAAGCTTGATCTGTGAGGAAAGGTCATGTGGATTCTGGAGAAGAGAGGACTGGGAGAGGACCTGATAAGTTTTTAGATGTGTTAGGGTTGGTATGAAGAGGATGGTGATCATTTGTTCTCCATGTCCACTGAAGGTAGGACAAGAAGTAATAGACTATTGCAGCAAAAACATTTAAGTTAAATATTAAATAACACTTTCTAACTCTAAGGGTGGTTAAGCTCTGGAATAGGCTTCCAAGGAAGACTGGAATCCCCATCACTGGAGGATTTTAGAGCAGGCTGGAAAACACTTGTCAGGGATAGTCTAGGTTTGCTTGGCCCTACCTCTGTCCAGGAGGCTGAATTGGTTTTCCTGAAGTCC
Source organism: Podocnemis expansa (assembly GCA_007922195.1). Lineage (NCBI taxonomy): Eukaryota > Metazoa > Chordata > Testudines > Podocnemididae > Podocnemis > Podocnemis expansa. The sequence continues at coordinate 9,295,830 of ML682074.1, read as the reverse complement.
CTTCTCTCCTTACATTTGTATGATGCTGCATCGCGAGCCTAGCCCTGTGGTCCTCGTGGTCTGCATCTCCAAGAGCTACACTCAAGCCACCCCTTGAAGGTGGGCTGTTTCCTCTTGTCCCTCTGGTGTAAAGCATCTTCTCTTTGCACCTCAATCTCAGGGTGGTGTGATCCTTGTGTCCCACGACGAGTGCTTCATTCGCCTGGTGTGCAAGGAGCTGTGGGTGTGTGAGAACGCGACCGTGAGGCGCATCGAGGGTGGCTTTGATGAGTACAGGGACATCCTGCAGGAGCAGTTCCTAAAGGAGGGCTTTCTATAAAGGAGCCACACAAGCTGTGTGTGTGAGCTGGCTGGAGCGGGGAAGCGTCAAGGTCCATCTGGAACGTGCCTGGCGGAGCAGCGGGGACACCACACGCACCTCACGGACTGTCTGCTGTGCCATCCGCTCTGCTGTCTGTATTACCCTCCCCCTAGAACTGCGCGGGTGCTTGTGGGCTACGGGCTGGCCCTCTTCCTGCCTCTAGAACTGCACCAGACCTCTGCTGGGCAGGGGTGAACGGACAGCAAAGTGAGAAGTGCGGGAGTTGAATGCTGCAGAGGGAGTGGAAGGGTGCATGGGGGGGTTCTCTGCTTTGAGCACTTCGTCTCCTCTGCCCACTGCTGCCCAGTTCAGCCAGCCTCTGCAGCTGGTGCCCTGAGGGCGTGAGGGGTGCTGGGCGTGAGCGCTGCTACCAGTTGCACCTGGAACTGCCTCTCTGTTCTGCTGAGACAAGGGATGGTGTTTAGACCCCCCCCCCAATTTTAACTTAAACCATCTGAGATGGTGGGAACGGCCTCTCAACCTGTCTGCAGAGAGGAGCCGCCGCCTCCTGGCTTCTCAGTCATTTTTACCTGCCAAGCACTAGTCAGCCCCTCTGAGAAGCACATTTCTTTCTTCCTGGCCTGACCCTTGGTTACGGTCCTCTTCCTGCAAAGGAATGGGGAAGTTTATGCTGCTGCATCTTGCTGATGTCCCTTGGAAACCTCAAAAGGGTTTGTTTTCATTTTCCCCAGGCTGCAGCCCAGCAAGAGCCAAGGGCTTATGCTTGGACTCCAGTGCCCCACTGCTCTGCCAGACAGGCAAGATCTTGCCCCTTCTCCAGAGCCCATGTAACTAGCTTCTACCAAACTTAACTTCTGCACCAACCCTTCCAGCAAAAGGCCTCTCCATGCAGGGCCTAGGCTAGGCCCATCCATCTACCATCCCATGTTTCATTAAAAAAAAAAAAAAATGAAATACTGTACATTGCAAGGTAAGTTATTGAGCACTTTAATGTGCCTCAGCCCAGAGAATGCAGTGTAAATAAAACAAGAACTTGATGGCCTTGGAACTCTTCTTTCCTTAATGAATTCCACTTGCTGGTGTCCAGGCTGCTGCTTCGCCCTCCTCATAATGAATTTGGGCAAGAGGGGCTGGCTACGGTCCATGCACAATCTCAGGTAGCTACGCTGCTGTAGCTCTTTCAGGGCCTGCTGAAATGGGGGGTGAGTATCCTTTGCCATGGCCCTGCCTTCAGTAAGGTCGAGGTGGTTAGTGAAATTGTTCTTGGCACAGTTGCTTTGACATTCCAGCATCTTCTGTTTACTCATGGCAAGTCTGTGGCAGCTTCAAACTGTCCTTGCAGCAGCCACAGCAGAAGCAGCTGGGTAATAACTGTATGGTGGTGGCCATTTGAGTGAAGAGATGTTGGATATTGCCGTGGGCACTGAGAGAAGCCTTGGAGCAGCCTGACAAGAGACCTGCTGGGGCTGTTAGTGCTGAGCAGGGCAAAACATTAAACTGCCCGAGAACATGTGAGTGCTGCAACTTGAGCTGTCTGTGTCAGGATGAACCTGGCCCAGAGGGAGAGGTTCCCTAGTGAAGCAGGGTGCCCGGTCTGCACAAAGTGTAATGTGGGTGAGTGAGAAAAGCACTTGAAGCTTGGGTTGGAAATTGTGGCTCTGAGCACTGACCTCTGTGTAAGACTCCTAAGGCAGCAAGTGGCACTTGGCACCTGTTCGCGCTCCTAGAGGCAGGAGGTTTGATATCAGCCAGAGCTCCAGCATGCTGTCTTCATGTGCTTGACAGGGGCTCAGAGCTGGATTTAGAGCTGGTAACATTTGGTGAAATCTTTACTATCACCTAGGACAGTGGCTGTCAACCATTCCAGGCCACTGTACCCCTTTCAGCAATGATTTGTCTCATGTACCCCAAGTTCCACCACACTTAAAAATGATTTGCTTACAAAATCAGGCATCAAAATTCAGATGGGTCAGTCGGTCAGAGCTCACAGCTGGAGAAGTTGCTTCCTTTCTCATTTTGCCATGTCATAAATCAAGTGGGACATAAATATTGCACTTCCATTTCAGTGCCTAGCATGGAGAGCAGAACAAACCAGTCAGTGTCAGCATGAAATTTGTTTGTGCTGACTTTCCCAGTGGTTCCCATGTAGCCTGTTATAAAACTGGGCAGCTATCTAGATGGGTTGCTGTACACCTGGAAGACAGCTGGGTTCCGCTAGCTGGGAACCACTGAACCAAGACACAACTTGCCCTGCGCTGTGAAGCTGAGACTGCTGCAGTTTGAGCTTTTCCCTGCTGAGGCCTTCAGTGTCAGTCCACACGGGCACCTTGTGCCGTAAGTGAATGCCCCTACCAGCCCATTGCCTCGACAGCTCACCGTGTTTGTGTGATTGGCCTTGGACTTGCCGTATGGTGCAGCTGTGCTCTCCTTTTTAGGGACAGTGGTTCTGTTGGAACAAGATCCAGGTGGCCAGCAACTTTACTGTGGAAGAGAGGTGGGGAAATCACTTCAGTTTCTAAATTTTAACATGTTTGCCTTTGTGATGAATTTTTAATAACAGTGCTATTATGAGAGGAAGCTGTAGCAGCTGCCTTGGGCACCTTGTTCCATGCTGTATTGTGTTGAAGATGGGAGACTTAAAAAAACCAAACAACTCCCAAAGCCTATAATTAATAAGTTAAACACCCCCCTCCCCAACACACACACACACTGCTGTGGTGGGCTCTGTAACCCCTGAATGACTCTACCCTCCTTTGTATGCCCTGATTCTGCTGCACAGGGCCCACCTCACTTACCCTGTTTGGGATTCTTCTCTCAGGTTGAAGCCCTGTTGAAAATGCAGCCCGGTTCTCCGCTTCTCCCAGCCTTCTCTGGGGGCTGTGACCAATGTTCCCTCTAGTTTTTCATAGGCCAGTGTCCAAATTTGTGCACACTCCCGTGCCTGCGGTCAAACGTGTGAGTGCAACGAAGTAAGAGTGTATGATTCAAATCATCTCTAAATTTTATTTTGAGCTGGTGCTGGAAATGATTTTATAAATTACAAAACCTTATTTGAAACGAGTTACTGGCAATCACCTTCTTAAAAGCAGCATAAACATATTAGCACTGTTAAATTTTTGGGTGTGCGCTTTGTTTTGTCGTGTGCGTGGATTTCACCCCCGCTGCGTGCGCACAGGCGCCATAGGCTGTGGCCTCTTGCCTGTGCCCTAGGTTTGGGTTAGGAAATGTTGGTGGCCAGAGTCCTCCCGCCCCCTTCCCTTCGGGGGCCAGCAGCGGCCTCTTATCCCCGGGGGGCTGAGCCGCCTCGGGCGGGGGAAGGGGCCGCGAGGCGGGGCGCTCCGGTCCCGGTCCCGGTCCCTCGGGGAGCGGCGGGGCCGCCCGGGGCAGGGGTGAGCCCAGACGTGCCCGGGGCCGCCACCGCCCGTGGGCTGGGCTGAGCCGGGCGCCGCTCCCGCGCTTTCCCGGGCCGAGCGGCCGCCCCCGGATCCCCGCCCGCTCCCCGGGCAGGCGGCGGGAAGGGGCCGCGCGGGACCCCCGGCCGAGCCCAAGCGCCGCCGAGGGGGCCGGGTGCCGGCCAGGCCCCTCCCTCCGCCCCCTTCCCCGCCACCAGGTGGTTCCGCCCCCGCCCCCCGGAGCGCCCGGGCGGGGCTCCCTCCCTCCGTCCGTCCCTCCCCAGCAGCCAGCGCCGCGCGGGCGGGCGGACGGACGGACGGACGGGCTGCCGGCCGGCCGGTCGGTCACGCAGCATCTCCCGGGAAGGCGCCGCCCGCACGGCCGCGCTGCGGGGCCCGGCGGGATGAGCGGCGACGAACTCGCAGGTGGGCGGCGGGCGGGGGCCGGGCGGGCGGGTCTGGGGGCCGCGCTGATCCTGATCCTGATCCTGATCCGTCTCCTTCTCTCCTCCGCCCGCAGGTGCCAGCCCCGTGCCCAGCCCCCGCTCGCCCGGACCCCAGGAGGTGAGCGGCCGCCCGGCCCGGCCCGGCCCGGCCCGGCACGGGGGGAGCGGGGCTCGGCGGGACGGGGCGGGACGCGCTGCCCCAAGGGAGATGGGGCCGCGGGGGCGGACATGTGCCGGGGGCGGGCGCGGCGGGTGACCCCGCGGGGCAGGACCGGGAGCGCCGGCGCCATCTTGGGCGGGCGGAGATGCCGGGCGGGGGGCGGGCCGCTCTCCCGGGCCTGGGCGGCGGCGGAGGGAGCCGGAGCCGGGGCCGGGGGGGCGGCTCGCTCCCGGGATGCCGGGGGCTCCTCGGCCGCCCCGCTTGGCTCCCAGCGGCGGGGCCGGAGCTCCGGGGCTGTTGCGGGAATTGCTCCAAAGGGCTCCCGTCTTCCGGGGCCGGCTCCAGCCCTGCGGGCGGCTATTTGTGTAGCCCGGGGCGGTGGGGGGTGAACTCTGCTGCGCCCGGAGGCCGGGGCGGGGGGCTGTGTCCAGCCCAGGGCCATGGCTGGCTCCCCGCCCTCGTCCTCCTGCCCTCTGGGAGCCGGGCTGTCGCGGGGTTAGGATGTGCCCAGCCCCAGGCGGCAGACAGCCCGGTTTTCCCTCTGACTTCATGGACTGAGCCGGGCCAGGCCCCTTCCCCTCCCGTGCCTGCGAACTGGTGCTGCCAGCTCAGCTGCCCCGCAGGTCCAGGCGCCAGGTGCGGGGCGGGCAGGGGGACAGTTGACTTCTGCGTTTCCAGTGGGGGACCAGCAGGAAGGGGGCTGGCAGCATGCTGGGGCTCAGCCGGGAGATGGGGCTCTCCGCCCTTGGCTGCTTGGCGTGGAGTGGCAGCACTCTGCCTATCTGGCCTATTCCCAGTCACTCCCGTAGGTGGCCCTGTGCCGGCTGGGACTGTCTCCAGTGCTTTCATTTCCCTTCCTCTTGAAGGAGGTGGGTTCAAGAAGTTCTGCATAGGACTCTGGAGTGCCGTAAGAGGCAACTTGTTTGTCCTGAGAGGAAACTTTCCCTAGTGTGTCCCTGCTATAGTGGCACTGCTCTTCCAATTCCCCTGTATAGAGTCGTAGGGTGATCACCTAGGACAGTGGTTTTCAAGCCATGGGTCAGGACCCCATATTGGGTCGCAGCATCCCCTGCTGCTGACACCACCAAAAGACTGTAATGCATTGTTCAAAGATGTAATTGTTGGGTCATGGGCATAAATGTGTTTTTTTTTTTTCTCCCCAACTGGGTCCAAGAATAAAAGTTTGAAATCTTTTGTCCTAGCGTCCAGTGTCCAAGACTTTGTCTTCAGCTAGCCTGAGGCCTCCCAGTAAATTGCTGGTATGGAGGTCTCTTATACTGCCCACTGATCTCAAAGCAGGATTTCCTAGGCACTGAACAGGACCACAACAATGAAAGTCCTGTGACTGCAGATAAATGGTTGTGGTATTCTACTATAGGTGCTCCCTCTGTTTAGAAACTTCATAGATGCTCAGCCTTCAAATCTTCTTCACCTTCCTCTGTAATGTGGGGCATGGGTTGTATTTTGTCGAACGTCCTGTGCCTTGAAGTCTTTAAACCATAATTTGAGGGTTACCGTATCCGAGTGCTAGGTTAGGGTCTATTCCAGGAACAGCTGGGTGAAGTTCTGTGGTCTGTGTTATGCAGGGGGTCAGACTAGAAACTCGATCATCATATCTGCCCCTTCTGACTTCAAAGCAGGGGTGTCAAACAAACGGGCTGGATGCAGCCTGCCAGCCTCTTCCATCTGGCCCATGGCTGCTCCATGGGACCACACTCTCTCCTTAACAGACAGTGGGTGGTTTCCCATACCCAGTGCTCTGCAATGCCACAAGGATGCCTTAGTATTTTGATTTATGGTATGTATGGCCTGCTTTATTTAAGTCAAATCTGGCCCACCATAGCAAATAAATTTGACACCCCCTCCTTAAACTCATTTGATTTTGCTTTTCCACAAATTGCATGCATGCAGATTTGCTGTGGTAGGGGTACCTTCGTGGGCTATGGCAGCAGGCTCTGGTCAATCTCGGCAGGCTGAACGTGTGGGCTGGACTGGGGGAAAGGAGGGTTTGTCAGGTGGGTTGGTTATTGCAGGTTTCTGCGGTGGTGTTATTTAGGCAGTCAGGGACTCTGAGTGGGGAGCATTGCTCAGGCATTCCAGGGCTCCATGTGCTGGGCATGTTATGGAGTCTCATCCCGTGGCTCAGTTGCAAATGCAGTCTTTTTCAGCTTTCGCAACAGCATGTTGTAGTATAAGTTTGGCTGATCCCAACTTGGTCTTTCAGCATAGGCAATGTTTGATCATTTTTTTCCCGCCATTAAGCCTAAGGCTGAAGACAGCTGGAGAGTAAACTTAGTCTAACCAGAGGTGTCCTCCTTTGCAGCCACCACAGAAAAGACAAAGAACCGTGGAAGACTTCAACCAGTTCTGTACCTTTGTGTTGGCCTATGCTGGCTACATCCCCTACCCGGAGGAGGTAAAGCAGCTTGATGTGTGTATGTTCCGTTGTTTTGCAGTGTGGCGTGAAGGGGCCGAGCCGACTTTTTCAGTGTCCTTGAAGACAGACCGGGCGCCGCCCCCCCCCCCCGAGGGTTGAGGACTTCCAGCTATGTCCTTCCTTGTCTCCTATTCTTCCTCTAGCCTCACACCATTGCTCCAAGAAGACCACATCTGGCATGGTTTTATGCAAGTCCTATGCACTTTTCTTTCTCTTTCCTGCAGAATGAACCTTGGACCCTTGGAGGTAGCATGAGTCCCCAGAACAGCACAGGCAGCACTCAGGATAGTGACAGCTGGGCCTCATCCCAATCCTCTGATTCCCAAGTATTGCCGGATGAGGGGAGGAGTAGGAATGCCAAGCACAAAGGGGACAGCCTGCTCCAGAACTGCCCCAACTTCCCCAGCAGTTTCTATGCAGCCCGGCCCCAGCCACTTAAGAAGAAGAAACTGTCTGCAAAGAAGCTCATCTTGGATCAAGAGATGGAAAAGAAGGTGATGCTGGCTGGCATGAAGAATCTGGGCGATGTTCAACAGCAGAGGAGAAAGTTGGATGTGCTAGAGGAGCAGGCATCTTACGTAAGGGGAGAATGTCTTGAGTCCTTGGTTGTCCCTGCTGGTGAGCTCAGGCCCAAATCCCTCCTGGAGGAGTTCATGAAGGAAGAGAAGGACTGGACACATGGGGTGCAGGGGACTGAGGGGCCAACAGGAAGCTACTTTCCATCCAAGGAGCAGGAAGCGTGCCCTGAGGAGAGGAGCTCCAACTGCCAGAATACCTCGGATCAAAGTAAAGAGGAGGGTACGAGCAGAGTCGGCCCCCAGACCAACTGTAAGTTGCCAAGCTCATTTGAAGGGCTCCATAGGAAATGTGGGATGGAGGACTCTGGTCTGGAGAGGTGGTTATGTCAGTTCTTGGCTCCAGTGCTCAGCATCTTGTTCCCTTCCAGCTGGAGGGACTGTAGGATCGCTGACTCTGTGGGGAGTCCAGTTACTGGGGTCGTAGCTTCACCCAAGACAAGGTGCTGTAGGGGGACTGCAGAGCGCAGTAGTGTTGGGTCTCAGCTTCTCTTTCCTCAGGTGCAAACAGTGCTGGAGCCAGAGCTGTCTCATTCTCCCACTTGGGAGAGTCTCAGACAAACTATTTGACTGGTTTTAATTGCTCTCTTCCATTTCGCAGCTTCACCTGTGGAATATACTGTGGCACCTGCCAACACAAAATCAGAAGGTGAGTGTGGTACTGATTGCTTGCTCCCTTTACTGGAGAGGCTGTCTTGATTGGTGCTAGGCTTCTTCCTTAAATGGGTGGGGGACTGAACCAGTCAGTGGGGAATGCAGGACAGTGTAGAGCAGGGGTCTCGAACTCATGGCCCTCATGCAGCCTCTGAAGTTGTTTCCTGTGCCTGGCAACAACACCCTCGCTATTGATATTTGCAGTATCGTTGTATGCAAAGCTTTCAATGGTGCTGCCATTGGGCTAACGTACTAGTGCTCATGCGGCCCTCGTGGTATTTTGAGTTTGAGACCCCTGGTGGTAGAAGAAGCAAGGGTTTCTTTCATAGCTGATCCAGGGGGTTGGTGCTGAGCCCTCAAAGACCTTTATGCCTTTGTGTGCATAATCTTATGGTATCAGCTGGACTTGCTGACATTTTCAGATGAAGGTCTGTCTCTGCCCTTTTCAGAGGATGATGCTTGGGACCTGATCACCTGCTTCTGCCTGAAGCCCTTTGCAGGGAGGCCCATGATAGAATGTAATGAATGCACCACCTGGATCCATCTTTCTTGTGCCAAGATTCGCAAATCCAATGTGCCTGAGGTCTTCATTTGCCAGAGGTGCCGCGACGCCAAGCAGGAGATCCGCCGTTCCAACCGAGCCAGGACAGTGCCCCGCAAGCGCTTCTGTGACTGACCCTCTTTCCCAGAGAGGTGGTGACTGTGGGCAAGGGCCCTTAGTTCTAAGACTACAGCCCAAGCTGGCTAGACAATCAATGCCCGGTGACTATAGGAGGCCTGGGGTACTGGAAAGTGGAAACACTTGGGCTGGATGTGCCCACTGCACTTCTGACTCCAGTAGGCTAGCATGTTGAGACTCGCTCAATGAGGATAATCTTCCTCTCCTGAGGATCCTGTAAACTATGCAGTTAGACACCAGTTTCATCAGAGCAGGAAATGCTGTGGGGTCAAGGTGAAGCATGGCTCTCAAAATCAATGCAGTAAGTCACCCAGAAACCTCCCTACCGTCTCACAGGTGTGGCTCAGTGCCTTCCCCAGGCAATCCCAGAAGCCTAGTCCAGGTAGTTTCCCTCTGGCATGGTGGCTGCTCAGATTTATTCCAGTGGTGGTGGTTATCCAAACAAAGCCCAAGTCCTTTCTTGGCCTTGACCTGACCCTTAGAGTTGGTGAAAGGTGTCAGGTGGCTACCTCCCATCTGGGCTGTATCTGCTTTATTAGGAGTGCAAATTTCTCCCTCTGCAAACCATGCCCTGGACTGACACAACCTGGGGAAGGGGAGAAAGTTGTATTGAAGTGGACATCTGCCCCAGGAGCTGAGTTGAAACCCATGCCCTCAAATTCACTTCACTTGGAGTAGCAAAGAGTAGCCCTTGTCTTTGGTCTTAGTTCCAGAGACTGAGAGGAAGGGTCAGTATGCAGTGACTGTAAATATTAGTGGAGAGTGACTGTAAATAATTTGTAGCAGATGTTTAGAATATTGAACAGTTCTCGCTAAACTGTAAAATTAGAGTCCTCTCTGATCCAGAACTTCCAGTTGCACTGAAATCTCCTGCATGAGGGGGACTTGGGAGTCATGGCAGATCAAAACAGTTACCAGTAGAAATGGTGTTGCAGGGGCAGGTGGCTTGAGGAATTCATGGGAGGGGAAAGAGGAAGAGTCCACAGAAGATAAGTAAAATGTCCATGGGACAAAGCAGATCAGTTTAATCCCTTTGGAAACAGCCTTGGGTCTTCCCCTTATGTTACTGGGGTATATTGGTCTGTGTGCCAGGAAGAACCTTTCGTAAAAGTTTGAGTAGTGGGAAACAAGTCCTGAGAGAGCAGAAAGAAAGTGAGGCTTTTATCTCTGAACAGCCCCCTCCCCTGAAGAATTCTCGTTTAAAAAAACAAACAAACTATGCTCCTCAGTGAAATCTGGGGAATGTTAATGTCTCCTGCAGTGCTTCTCAGCCTTCTGTGGGCCACCTCACACTTGGTGTATTGTAACTCTACAGGACACAGCAGCCCTCCTCCCGCAGGCCAAATCCAGCCATTACCCTGGCTCTCCATGACACACTTAACTGCAGTGTGGAGACCGTCATGCGTCCTGACAGTGGTTGAACTGCTGTCATACAGAGTAGGGGGCTTGTGCCTTGGGCCTCATCCTCTATGCAAATTGCTGCCCCTGAGATTGGATGGCTTCTGTGAACACACCTTTGCATTTCTAGACAGGATATTTGGTCTTCTGTTTCACACTCTCCTCAGGGAGCGTAAGACTCAGCCGGCTGGGCTCTGGGGGGTCTCCACATGCACTAAGTATTAGATACCATGTTCTAATTTTCCTTCACCCCCCACCAAAGAACCAGCCCTACGGCATGTGCCTTCTGTATTTCATAGACTCAGCGTGTGGGCACATAGTTTATCATACAAACTGTAGGTGTTCTGCCTCTTGGTACTGAGCTGGGTCTCTTTCTTGGAGTGACTGAAGGTGGGGATGGGTGGAACATAAGACCACTTTTTTGGAAAAAAGTGTGTTGGGCTGCCATGGACCATCTTTCCTATCACACAGCAGTGTCCTTCCTGGGGTGGGGATAGGCCCCTGAACTGCTTTACATTTTTAGTCACTTCTATTGAAATTATGTAAAATAGCAAATTTCTTTGTGTGGGTGGAGTAATATGTATATAATAAAGTACTTTTGCCATAACCCCTTTAGCCTTGTCATGGTTTCTATGCCTCACTTCTAAACACATTTGAGGTAAGTTTCAATGACTGTACTCAATGGGGGGTAGGAAAATGGACCCTAACCCTTTCCTTTCTGCCAGATGATGGTCTTCCTTGCCACTTGAGTAAATGGAAAATCAAGGGGGGGGGGGGGCTTCCTCTGTTTTTAAGGAGTACAAACCTGCCCTGGAGAAGTTGGATGTGTAAGTGAAATTGAGCAAACCAAGATGTAGGGTAAGGAGGAAGACCAGCCCTCTGCTCAGAGCTGCACCTGGCTTGGACACAGACTCCCTGTGAAAAGGTGAGACAAGTAGCTGGGGCCCTAAAGTCTAGAACTAAAAGCCCTCTGCTAGCTGGATGGGGAAGGGGCAGGGGCACGGGACAAACTAGAGGGGATCTTTCCCCATCTGTGAGGTAAACAGGCCCTAGCTGTGAAGTTAGTTACTTTCCTTCATAACTGAAATTCATGGGAGCTGTTGATTAGAAGGCATAGCAGTGCACTAACTCCCAGTATGATACAGGAAACACTGGAAATGAGGCAGCTCCCTCACCTAAGTGTAGCTCTAAACTAGGAGGCAGACATGAATAGCTACCAGGCAGCTGAGCACATCACTGGAAGCAGCTCAAAATGCCACTCTTGTCCTTTGTAGGGCCCTGACCTATCTGCAGCTTTTCTGGAGCAGGAATCAGCAACTCCCAGCACGCAAGCTGATTTCCAATAGCATGCAGTAGTGCCACCTCATCCAGCCTTGGGGGCTAGAGGCCCTAGTGCTGCTAAAAGCACCATGTGCACCAGCTTGTTTTGGCAGCATGCTGAAAGGGCTGCTTGTGGCAGTTTCCTTTGCCAGAGGGCACCCCTGCCACCACTGCATTTTCAGGCAGTGACTGCTGTCAGAGGGCAGCTACATTGGGACAGAGTTGAGCATTAGCATAGGGGGCAGGAAATGTTGTCAACCCCTCTGTAACTCAAGCCCCAGCCTCCTCTACAGATACCACCTCCCACCCCCAAGAATACACACACACACACGACTGATGCTACAGCCAAACACTACTTTGAAGCAGCGGTCACAAACTCACAGCCCATGTTCCCTCTAAGGCCCAAATGCAGCTGACCAACATATGTTGCTTGCTGCACGGCAACCCCCCCAGCCCTATCCTGCCCTTCCACTGCCCACCCAGCCTCATAGCAGCAAGCACTGACCAACCAGCCCAGCCTCCCAAAGGGGTGGAGAACCAGTGCTGAGCTGCAGGATGTGGGGTCAAGGCCCCGGAGCAGCCCACTCCTAAGAGTTTGGGCCACTTCATCCCCGGCCCCCTAGACCATGGATCAGGCCTCAGGCAGGGGACTGGGGACAAAGCGACCCAAACTCTTCGGACCAGGCTCCTCCAGGGCCCTGACCTTGCGCACTGCAGCTCAAGCGTCGGCCTTCTCTGCCCCTGGGGAGGCACAGCCAAGCAGAGGTAGGCTAGGCTGGCTGCTCTGCCTCACTGGGGTGAGGCTAGGTGCGCAGGCAGTGCAGCAACCTCTAGCCCCAATGGTCCATGGGCCCCCCTGCAGGAGTTAGAAGGGGGGCAGTTGCGGCCCTTACCTGGCTGCCAGAGCAGCATGGTCTGGCTTCAGCTGCTCCTCCAGCCAGAGGAGCTCTCAATGAGCATGCAGTCTCCACGTGCCCAGTGAGAGCTTACTCTGAGTGGGAGTTTTAAAAACTCCCAGCACTGAGGAGCTCTCAGCTTGGCCAAACTTTGTCTTCCAGGCAGGCAGGGACTGCAGCTGCCAGCCATGCACAGCTGGCAGCGGCTCATGTGCAGGGCTGCAGGGCTGTGCAGCTTAGAGGGAACATTGCCAGCCCCTAAAATTATTCCCTGTGAATGTTTCAAATTAATCATGCAAAAGTTAGTATGTTTACTTATTGTCTTCCTTATGATACCTCCACCTTGAGCAGAAGTAATTCTTTCTTACTCTTGGTGTGTGTAGGTATGTCACTTTATTTTTTTCATTTTGACTACACGTTGTATCATATGAAGAGGTTTCAGTGGTGCAGCCCTCAGGCTAACATTAGTCCTTGTGCAAGCCCTGTGGTGATTTGAGTTTGAGACCCCTGCTTTAAAGGCAAGCAGGTAGCTTCTTAAAGTGATCAGCAATTAATCTCACTAGGGAAAAAAAGATGGAAGTACAGATAAAAAGATGGCAGAAGAAAAACAGCTTTGCATGATGCAGCATGGGCAGCAAGGCACATAAGTACACATTTCATAACCCTAGAAGGGTCATACTTCATTTTTGATCTTCAGTCAGTTTCTGCTGACAGTAGCCAGACTTCCTTGGTGGACTAAAATTAGTTTAGTCCTGAACTAACATTCCAACCTTTAAATGGAATCCAGCCCCTGCTACTGAGTGAGCTGACAACCTGAACTAGACCATTTCAAAGACAGCCTAACTTATTTCCCTAAAGATGTAGCAATATGCACCAGTAGCCAGGCACCAGACCACGCAATTCAAGGATAGCTGTTGACAAAAACAGTGAAGTTGCCTGAACAGATACATAGAATTAGTTCATTCCCAGATCATTGAATGCAAGACTATTCGCTCTGCAGCTGGAGTCAGAACCACTAAATCAGACTATTTCTTCACTCCTGTAGAAGATGCAGGCAGGCAGATAAAATCCTTGCCCTTTGGAGTTTATAATCTAAATAGGAAGGAAGAGGCCAGTCTGAACAGATCCCACCATTTGGCTGGGGAAGAACCAGAAATAGTCTACTAATGCAGTGGTTGTTAAACTTAGGGTCAGGACCCACTACTGGGTCACAGATCCCCAAGCACTGGGTTGCAGCACCCCATGCTGGCACTGCCAGAAGACTGGAGTGCATTGCTCAAAGATATAATTGCTGGGTCAGGGGCATTAATGATTTTTTACGACTGGGTCCCAAGGAAAAATGTTTCAACCACTGCACTAATCCATCATGGCACTGGGGAAAGGGAGGGAAAGATTAGTGTATGGTAAGGGAGTGGTCAGCCATTCCACCTTAGCCCAACAGCATTGCTTCTTTTCTCCTCCAGGTGGGGAATCACAGCCTCCTTGTAGAACTTCTCCAGCTTGGGGTCAGCTCTTTCCCAGAATCCTGCATCAAAGTTCAGTGAGGTGACAACTGTATCTTTGTTGGTGTGAACATCAAGTCAGCTCTGTCAAAGCCTGTTGTGGCCAGCTGGCACTGTACTTGGGTGTAATAGGGATGGCTTCTCTTCAAGGAACAGGACTCACCATCCACTTCCAGGCAGAAGAGTTTTGTTCTTTCAAGCCTCTTTTACTGTCTAGTCTCTGTACTGACAGGGACACTTGACCTCCAGCAGCTTCTGACAATTCCAACTGGGCTGGCAGCGAACCACTGCTTCCCTTGGTGAATGAATAGGCCACATTCCTCCACCTTCAAAGGCCTACCGACCCTCCTGGACTGGAGCTCCTCATGTGCCTGCACTACCTCTTTCTCATCTCGGGTACCCCAGAACATGGCTGGTGTCTGCACTCTGGAACTGAAACCCAACACAGCCTTAAGGTAAGACAGGAACACCTCTGAGCTCCTGCCATTGACAAACTTGCAGTTAGCAATCTTGGGTGTGACTGAGGCTGTGATGCAGTTTGCCCACCCACTCATGCTATTTGGGATTGTCCTGCTATCCCCAGGTTTTCTTCTCCACTTTCACCCCATCTTCAGTAGTCAGCACTGGTTAAAGTCTAATTTGATGGGTCCCGGAACCTTCCTAATCTCTGGGCCCAGCCCAGGTAGGCATTTGCAGCCACTTCTCTGTACCATATGTATCAGTTATCACTCCATAAAAAATATTTGTTTATAACAACTGTCACGAAATAGCAACCACTGAATAGCACAATAAGTATTGTGATTAACAGCATAATAAAATGATATATAATCGAGTGAACTCAATGCAAGGCAGAAGCAATGGAGATACAAAACCCCAAAACTGTTTATTGCTTGCAGTAAAACACAGGAACTCATATCAACATACATACATTTTTGGTTGAAGCTAACTTCAATCAAAAGTTTACCAATTAATATTTTTCCATTACCTCCCACATTGGTTTCATTGCTGCACCTTCATCTTGAAGGCCAGTCTTTCTTGAGACCCTGAGTTCTAGCTGCTGCTCTCCTGTTTAAAAGTAACCATGATTTGACATACTGTAAAGGTTCCCACAATGCAAATGGAGGTCCACATAATGAAATAAACATTAATGATGACACGTGCTTAACTGTCAGCCTAGACCATGAACAGTTACAAATTATGTTCATTTTACTGAAGCCTCTTTCACGTTCTACTGTGCTGACAGGAATTGTTATTTACACAGTTTACAAGTTTCTGCAGCACAGGTTTTATGACTGCTCCCTGACAATCTTTATATTCCTGATATGCACATTTTACTTCACTAAATGCAAAGACAAACTTGGAACACAAAAATTGTACGCCACTTTCCCCAAATTCAAGTGACAGCTCTGTAGTGAAACATAGGAGTCACGTGCTTCAACAGCACTGCTTAGACATTTTTCTGAGTCTAGCAACAATCTAGCATTCATATAGTCCGCTAAGGCCTGGTAAAACTGGGATTTAGAAATTTCAATTTGCTTTCCAGCATTCACAGGCATGTTTACACATACACCTTTAAAGCAACCTGCAGCAATCGCCTCACAAGGTTACCAGATGTCAGGCAAAAGAAGGACATGTCCTCCTTTTTTCCTTCACGTCCTCCATCTGGCAGGCATTTTAAAAATACATGATTTTGTCTAGCTTTTAACTTACAGGGGGTTAAAGTATGCTGGAATACCCCAGAACACCTTATTTTTAGGGGGAAGCATTCCAGGGCCCCCTAAAAACAGAATATTACATTAATACCACATTTTCTCCATGTGTCCTCCAATATCCTCCTTTTCGTACTTCCCTGTCCTCCTTTCCATGCTTTGGTATCTGGTAACCCCACTCTTGGTAGAACTCTGAATCACTCTATGAGCTATAAACACCTGAACTTGTCGACTTACCAACTTACTTGTTGCAGATGTTGTTACATCAGATTTTTACAGCACAAAGGACAGGCCTGCAAGTTCCCTAAGAGCATCAAACATCAGACTCAAGTTTTTAACAAAAAGTGGATTTTCCAGTGTTTTTCTCAGGCCAGCAAATTTTGCTTTCTCTCTTCTAGTGAGAAATCAGTTGACTTTTTCAAGAAGTGGCTATGGAGGACTGCATATGACTGCCAAACAACTCATACAGTGTGGCAGCTAGAGGCAAACCAATATACTAGTACACACCCAGTCTTATTATGCTGGACTTCCAGATCACACTCACATTCAGCCAACTCTCTCATGCACTTCAGCGACTGACTGCACAGAGCATACAATGAATACACAACTGATTTAAAATTATTAACTTCACTGCAGCATCTGATAGCATCAGCCACAGCCAATTCCAACCTGTGATTAAAACAATACTAATTTATCAAAAGTTGAAATGGTCTAATTTTGCACCAACACTAGCCTTACTGCCTAACATGACAGGGGCTCCATCTACACTTATACCAATCCAATTATCTTTTGAGAAATTCCTTTGTGAACGCACATGCTGTCAAACACTGCAGCAACTCTAATACCACTCCAGCAGCATCATTGCTGTCTAGTTCAACTAGATCAAGAAAAAAATGTAACAGGACCAATGTTTGCAGCAAAAGTTGTGTGCAGCTAAATTACAGGACAGTTTACTTAAACTCATACTCATCAATTAAAACAGATTTGATACTGTTGAGGAAATGACACTAGGACACAAACTATGTCTCATCTCCACAGATGTGGTCTATTATGTCAGCACAAACAACACTGGTATGCAAAACATGACCCATATCGACACTATTTAACTGCCGTAAAGCAATAAGGTCTGGAAGGACAGAATAAGGCCTGTCATTCTGCGCAATCTAATAAGCAGTATGAAAAATGTTAAATGTTTCAGCATACTGTTGCTGTACCTGAGCTTGTAATGCATCTTCCATTGCATGTGCTTTATGATCTTCTAGCACCTTAGCAGATGTGTTGTAGGCATTAGACTTTCTATGGATGGGCAACTGAGTGTTTTGTGGGCAGCGTCAAGGTTTTCATTGACACTGATATTCACCATTGTTGTACCTGTGACATACAACTTAACAGCAAATTTTTTAAATTTCAGAAAAAACACACAGCCAAAACCAAAACCTCTTTGTATGACCACATGCACAGCAACTTAAATATAAGCATACCTGCTATATTTTCTGTACCAGTACTGTGTTTACCAGAACAGCATCAGGTTGAGAAGGTGACGTGCTTAACTGACCAACAACAGTACTGGTGTTATTTCCCTTTTCGGTTGGCAGTTCCTAGGTGACTATTGGTGGCAATGTGGCTGTTCCTACAATGAAGTAGTAAAATGAAAAAAAACCCTCATTTTGTGTGATATGTTGATATTTTTAAATTTAATATTAAACAATAGGTAGATGAATTAATTTCATTGTTAAACCATGGCCTACGCTTATCTCAATCTCAGTCCCAACCCTATATTTGAATCTAGCTGTATGTATGCTTTTTCAATGATGCTCCATAGTTCAATCATTGTTACACAAAAGCTTTATATTACATCTCAAACACAGCACTTTCTAGTTTAGGCTTACCTTCAGTACTTCCTTGCAAAACCAATGGGTGGTAATCAACTTTACGCACAAGAGTCTGAGAATCTTGGCATTTTTTCAAGTTTCTGCTAACTGTCTCTGTTCCTGCTTGAGTTCTGCTCCTGTACCCCTTAACCATTTTCCAATAATAGATGAGCAGTATCAAACTACTTACTTTAACCACTGCATCAGAGATACAGGATACTGTGATTCAAGAGTAAAGCATTCTAATGAAGGCAGTTGGGCCAGATTCACCCCTGATATAACTCAATATGTCCATATCACAAAACCATCACACGACCTGGCACAATTCAACACAAATAACGTTATTGTAACAGAAACTGACAGTCTATTCCAAGAAGCTTGAGGGCCAAATTTAGACCTTGCATAAGCATATAGTTTTATTCACTTTAAAAGACCTTTATTTGTTTACACCAGGTATGAAAAGGACTTGCGTGGTGCAATATAAGAGGTGCTGTGGGTCACACCAAAGTGCCTTCATAGAGATTTGTGGAAGAATTAACAGAACCATTGTATCTCCTTTCCATTAGTGCAAATACATCTAACACTACTGGCTGCAGTGGAGTTGCTTCATGGTGTGTGTCAGCATGGAGGGAAATTTGCTTGCTTTGCCTTGGTCAGTACTGGTGGTGGGAGAACAGCTGGACTGACTCCTTCCCAGGCAGGGATCAATACTGGCTGCTGCTGTAGAGCTCTTCTTGGTGTCTCCTTGACCACCAGCATGTGCTGCAATGGCCCTTGATTGGGACGAGCTTGGCCCTGCTCTTCTGGCAGTGGTGCTGCTGGCTGGCTTGTCTATCTCTGCCCTGCTGGTGCTGAATTCCCAGCAGGCTGAGCACTCTTAGGTTGGCGGGCCAGAGGTGTCTTGGCCTGGGTGGAGGAGGCGGCAGATTAATGGGGTGCTGCTGGAGTGGCTTTGAGCACTGTTGCAGCCTGGTGAGGCGAGGCTGTGCTGCTAGGATTTTTCATGGGTCTCCCCACATTGAACAATGTGAGGCACCACACCACGTGAACGCAAGAGAAAGATGTACGCCCCCAGACTAGGTCAGTTTTCTGGGTCTGGCAGAGGCTCCTGTGTTTGTTTCAGGGAGGCTCTGTCTCTTTTCTCTGAGCTAGCTGTGCCAAAAGGTAGATTAGACTCCCTTGCTCTCCTCTCCAAGAATGTCTGTATTCCAGTATTAAGTGGTTGAGAGCCTTGCCTCACTTCTGTCCCTAGGCCAGTCTGTGGTGTGTGTTTATCAATGTCCTGCACCTCCCTTTATCCCTCTTTTTCAGGGCTGTTTGATATCTGACCTCCCCACTGAGCCAGCTGGTTCTTGCATCCTGCAATCTCACAGTATGCATGGTTCTGACCCAGTATAGTCAATCCAGAAGTGAACTGGAGCTGGCCCAGAGAGGGTTATGCAAAGGACTGTGTATCAAGCTAGCCTGTCACATGAGAGCTGGAGCTCCAATGGATAAGGAGGGGATGTCATGTAACAGCTGGTATTAAAGTTTAGGGAGAAGTCTGTCATTTTGAATCCCATTTTGTTTTGTGATTTAACCTACGTATCAATAGAGCTCATTAGAGCATCCATTTTGTAGCACAGCCTTCACAGCTAGTAGACAGATTGAGAAACAGAGCCATCAACACCGAATGACTTTCAACAAGGGCCATCAACACCAAATGACTTTCCTAGTGAAGCAATTTTTTTTTTTTTTAAACTGGTAGGGCCAATGGGCCATTGACTAAATGTCTCTCTAAATGCAATCTGATGGAGGAGAAGGGGGGAGGAGTAGCTGAAGCTTGTACTTCCCCCCAGATTGCAGCATAGGAGGCAAGAAGGAACAGTCACTTTTATAGTCTGCTTCCCTAGACAGGGAAGGCCATCATTCCACAGCCAGCAGCAAGGAGGCCAGAAAGGCTGATGAGCTTAAGGACTTACAGACAAGCAAGAGCTGCATTCAGAAGCCTGTCTTCTGAAGGTCTTTTACTCTTAAACACACAATTCTGAAAAATAATAAAGTCTCAAAGCCTCATACAATAGTAACATTTTCTTAAATTTTTAAAAAGCCATCAACCTTCACCTGTAGTGTGTGGAACCCTAACCACAGGATTGCCCACTTGAAGGGAAATGGCCTCCAGAGATTCACAGTTCACTCTGCAAGAAATACAAAAGATGAAAGCCCCATTTGCTAGCATTTCTGCATGACTTCTTGAAAAGTAAAGATGTGAAATTACGGGTGCACTGGGATTTCACTTCCCTTTTTTCCAGAAAAAGTTAAGACAACAGCAGAGTTAGCTTTAGCAAACATGCCCCCTGTCTACCCCTCCTTGCTGGGGAACCTTAGATTTGGGCACGGTGATGGTCTAATTTCACCAGTTCTCAGGAAGAGGGTTACCTCAAGTAGTGCTGTGAAATCTCTTGACATAGCAATAATGAACATTTAAAAGACTGTTCATTAAAAAAAAAAAACAAAAGAAAAAAGCTGCAGCCACTATTTTTACTTTTGGAACGTACCTGATTTCTCAAACCTTGGTCTATTACTCTATTCTCCATGCTGATTTAAGGACTTTTTCTCTCATATCCTGGTTTTCTTTCTAATTCAGTGGCTCTGTTGGGTTTTTGGATGCCAGTGTCATTTTTTGCAAGCAATCCCAGCTCTTAGCTTCATTTCTTGGGGTCAGATACTGATACTCTTTCTACAGCAGGGGTCTCAAACACATGGCCCGTGGGCCACATGTGGCCCCTAAAGTTATTTCCTGCGGCCTGCAATGACCACGATTGTTACCGATATTTGCAATATCATTGTATGGGAAGGTTTCAGTGGTGCGGCCCTTGGGCTACCATACTAAGCCTCATGCGGCCCCCTACTAGTCCTCATGTGGCCCTCATGGTGATTTGAGTTTGAGACCCCTGTTCTACAGCCTGGAAGCTGTCTTCACCCTGTCTTCACAACCACATTGCCAGTACAACAAACAAAATGGTCAGATGCCAACAACTTCAGGCATTTCTTTCAGGATCACTTGAACTGCTCTAGTTTGCATCCACATGTGAATGTGTCAGGAGAAGTATCCAGAGGAACAGCCGTGTTGGTCTTTGTACAGCAAAAACCAGAGCCATAACACTCTGTTTCAGCACCCCTTGCAATTAGCGGCACTGAGGGCCAGTACTGCGAAATGTGCCTTTGAGCAGTAGAGCTGCTGCAGCATGCCCCAGGCAAACCCCATTTGCCCTGCCATAGTTTCAGCTCTGGCAAAAATAACTAGAGTCCTGTGGCACCCTACAGAGCAGACTAAGAGACTTCTTCAGCCATAAGCTTTCATGGACTCCAACCCACTTTGTCTGATACAAGTGGGATGGAGCCAATGAGAGCTTGTGGCCACAGAAATCTGTTAGTCTATAACAGGGGTCTCAAACTCCTGGCCCACAGGCTGCATGTAGCTCGCAGTGACACCATTCTTACCAACATTTGCAATATTGTTGTATGAAAAGGTTTCAGTGGTGTGGCCTTCATGGTGATTTGAGTTGGAGACCCCTGGTCTATAAGGTGCCACAGGACTCTTGTTGTTTGCCAGGAGACAGAAGCTCATTTACACCACACTCTGCAGCTACCATTGACAAAGCTCACAAATGTGAGTTTTCCTACAAGCCCCCAACCCGGCTCATTTCCAGATTTGCACCCGTTAGCTGCTCAGCAGCCTATCTGCTCAGTCAGCTGTGGGTTTCAGTAAATCCCCATCAGCCCCTGAAGGCAGGGCCGGCTCTACTAAGAAGCAAGACACAGACACGGCTTCAGGTGACCATTCTTAAGGGTGCCTGGCTCCCACCTCTACAGCTCTTTCCTAGCAGCTCAAGCCCTGTTAGTCAACCTGCAGTTTAAGTCATGCAGGCAGACGCGGGAGATTGATGCACTTTGGAAAAACGTTTTCAACCTCCAGCACCTCTGCTTAACATGCAGAAGGTCCTGGGTTCAATTCCCAGGGGGTTGGACTCAATGATCTCACAAGGTCCCTTCCAGCCCTTTGATTTGATTTGAATGAGATGAGGGAGGGCACCAAATCTAAATTTGGCTTGGGGCACCACACCCCCTTGAGCCAGCCTTGCCTGAAGGACAGTTTGTAGGGACAAACTTGGCTACAGGCCGAGCATCATCCCTACAAATGACATAGGGTCAGGCGGGTCACTGCTCTATTGCACTGACTCGCTCAGGGCTACGATTGCTGGATGTCAGGCAAAAGGAGGACACGAGCTTCTTATTACCTTCACATCCTCCGTCCGGCAGGCATTTTAAAAATACATGATTTTGTCTGGCTTTTTACTAGCAGAGGGTAAAGTAGGCTGGAACACCCTATTTTTAGGGGGAAGCGTTCCAGGGCTCCCTAAAGAAGAAAAACATTCCATTAGTACAACATTTTCTCCACGTGTCCTCCAACGTCCTCCTTTTTTACTTCCCTGTCCTCCTTTCCAGGCTTTGGTAGCTGCTCACCCTGCCCAGCGGCTGTGAGGAGGGCTCAGGGAGGATGTTCCCAGCACGGGGACGAGGGGACCCGGCCAGGCTCTGGCCGGGCAAGGGGGCGGCGGCTGCATCCCCCGGCCTGAGGGAAACGCGCGCACGCCGGGGAAAGGCCCCGCCACCGACACTCGCCGCAGCCCGAGGCCGCCCCGGCCTGAGGGGAAGGAGAGCGCGCGCCGCACGCCCCGCCCCCTACCCGAGCGCGGGCCGCGGCGGAGCGAACAGACGCGCGCGCGCGCGCCTGCGCCTTCGCCTCACCCGCCAACGGCCACAACGGACCACGCGCCGGGACAGCGAACGCTCCCGGAGCGCGCGAGGCTGTTGATAGAGCGGAGCCAATCAGCGAACGCCGTCGGTTTTTAAACCAGCTAAGAGAGCGGCGGGGTGGCTCGGCCAATCATCGGCCTCGCTTCGGTTAGGGAAAAAAGTCTCTGCAGGCTATTGGCTGTCGGGCGGAAACGGAGGCGGGGTTCGAGAGCAGCTGGGGCGGGGTTGGTCAGTCGCGCTCGGCAAGGGCGGGGCGGAAGCACAACAAGGGGAGTGGGCGGGAAAAGTGCTAGAGCGCGGGGGATGAGTCAGTAATGTCCCTGTCACGTGACCCTCTGAGGTCTTCCCACCCTACCCTGACTGAAGCAAACTGGGAGGCTTTATTAACAGTTTCGAAAGGGATAGCTGTGTTAGTCTAGTCCAGCAAAAAAAAACAAGGAGTTGTGTGGCACTTTAGGACTAACAGATTTATTCCATTCTGTAAATTCAGCCATCTTTGAAGCATCTGGCGAAGTGGGATTTTTCTCCCATGAAAGCTCGTGCAATAAATAAATCTGTTAGTCTTAAAGTGCCACACGACTCCTTGGTTTTTTAATTAACAAGCTCAGTGATGGGATAGATTGCATGCTCAGTAGGTTCACCCGTAACAGCAAGCTGGTGGGAACAGTAGACAGGCTGGAGGGCATGGACAGGATTCAGGGAGGCCTAGACAAATTGGAGCAGTGGGCCGAAAGAAATCTCATGAGGTTGAACGAGGACAAGTGCAGAGTCCTAAAACCTCATGGACTGCTACAGGCTGGGGACTGAGGAGCTAAGTAGCAGCGCGCTAGGAAAAGGGCCTTGGGGTTATGGTGGATGGGAAGCTGGATACAGTCAGCAGTGCGCTCTTGATGCCAAAAAGGCTAATGGCATACTGGGCTGCCTCAGAAGAAGTGTTGCCAGCAGATAGAGGAATGTGATCATTCCCCTCTATTCGGCATTGGTGAGGTTGCATCTGGAATAGGGTGTCCAGTTTCGGGCCCTCTACTGCAAAAAGGACGTGGACAAATTAGAAAGAGTCTAGAGGAGGGCAACAAAAATGATCAAGGGTCTGGAGTGCAAGACTGGAGGACCTGGGCTTGTTTAGCCTGCAGAAGAAAAGACTGAGGGGAGATTTGATAGCAACCTTCAACTACTTAAAGGGGTGCTCTAGAAAGGAGGGAGCTAGGCTGTTTTCAGTAGTGACAGAGGACAGAACAAGGAGCAATGGTTTCAAATTGCCCCTGGAGAGGTCGAGGCTAGATATTAGGAAAATCTTTCTCACTAGGAGGGTGGTGAAGCCTTGGAATGGGTTACCTAGGGAGGTGGTGGAATCTGTCTTTGGAAACTTTGAAGGCCCAATTAGATAAAACCCTGGCTGGGATGATTTAGTGGGAATGGCCTTGCTTTTAGCAGGGGGTTGGACTAGATGACCTCATGAGATCCCTTCCAACCCTGTGACTCTGCAGTTCTATTTATTGCATGAGCTTTTGTGAAGATGGGGAACTTACAGACTGGGAGGAAATAAATGCAGGGAAGCCTAAGTCATGGGAACAAGTCACACTGTAACAGCAAATTAAAGCAGTTGTTAAGATTCAAACACTGGGGAACAGCCTACAGAGGAAGAAACGGTCAAATCACCTCTTGTAATGCAAGAAAAAGCCAATGTCCCTATTAAACCCTGAAGCAATGCAGCTGAATTTGCAAATACATTCAATCTCAGCAACTTCTCTTTGAAGCCTTGATATTCATCTGAATACAGCAATTAGCAAATTATTAATGGAGCAAGCATAAAGATTGAAATGCTGACCCACTGGTTCTTCGAGTGCTGCTCGGATGCATTCAGTAATAGGTCACTCCGTGCTGGAGTGACAGATTGGTTGGGAAAAAAGCCTGTCCTAGCCTTTCAGGAGAGGGGAGGCGGCCTCCTCCCCTCGTGCCACCCTGTGGCTATATATATGGCCGCCTCCCGACCCCCCTCCTCAGTTTAATTTCTTCCGCCTTGCACGTCAGAATTGGAACGTCCGTGCCTTGTGAACCGCAAGCAGCCTGTCCCTTTTTCTTCAGCTTGCTGTCCGGCTGGGAGCATCTCTTTGTGGATTTAATTCCACTACAAGAGTTCCCACTACTGGACCGGAACATCACATTGATGATGCCAGGTTTCAAACCCTGCGCCGAGTGCAGCAAGGTCTTCCCTGGGACAACCCCCACGGTAAGTGCCTTAGGTGCCTGGGAAAAGACCACATGGTCTCGGCTTGTTCCATCTGCCTCTCCTTCAAACCCAGAACGATTAAGGAGAGGGAACAGCAATGCTGCGCCCTAGCCTCGGAGGAGGCCAGGCACCCTTCACCCGAGGCTTCAGGTTCATGCCCGGCACTGAGACCCAGATCAGTACCGGAGCCTACGCGGCACCATACCACCGTTGCCGCATCACCTCGGTGCCAACTCCAGGACCCCAGCACCTACCCGGCACCTCGGCACCTTGGTGCAGCTCGAGGTCGCCCTCAGTTAGCCCGGCACCAATGGTACCAGGCTCGCCTCGGCACTGCTCCACATCATCTCCGGTGGCGACGGCCCAGTACAGTCTGGCCTTGTCGGTGCCGAGCTCACCCTGTCACCGGCCAATTTCACCCTCGGCACTGCAAGGCCGCCAGATCCTGGTGCAGGAGCGGGAGTCTTCCCGCCCAGGCAGTCCTCCCTCCCCAGGCGAGGACTTGCCGCTAGCTCAAATGGAGTAGCTCCTCGTCCCATCCACCCCGGAAGCGGTGGAGGCAGCACGAGCCCTCCTGCTACTTCCGACACCCCCTGCCCCACTCCCAACCAGAAGGGGCAAACCGGCCTTCATATTGAAGGCCTGGGTCCACCAGGGACGCTCACCCTCACCACACAGCCCCCCCCCCCCCGTCTTCCACTCCAGAGGGGGCTGGCACCAACCCACCGCCACCAATACCAGCCAGAGAATCTCGGTCCCCCTCCCCTGCTTCCAGCTTGGGGGAAGGGCCTTCCAGGGGTTCCAAACGCTCTTGGCGCTGCACATCGACCCCATCACCTTTTAATTTTAGGCTGCAAGAATGGTCTCCCCAAGGAACTCCCTCTCCACCACGGCGAGCTCCTGGTACCTCTCTCTCCCCTGCACCAGAGTCTTACCCGAGAAACCTGTCGGCTCATTTTGATTTGTTGCCCTGGGCTATGGCCCATTTAGGCATGGAGGTGGAGCCCTTGAGTCCCCCCCCCCCCGCTCCCCTCTTCAGGCCAGCCTTCGCCTCAACGGCGCCCTTAGCAGTCCTGCCCCACCCGAGTGTATGAGACCTCACACGCTCCCGGTGGCAGAGCCCAATGAGCTATGTGCAGTTGGACTCCATGTGGTGCTCATTGCAGGATCTATGGGCTGAATGAAATTAAAATACAAAACAAAGAACGACAGAGAAGGCAATTCTGCAATCCTCATGAAGTCATGACAAATAGATGGCACAGAAGATTGTTACATAATTGAAGTTGACAAAAAAACCTCAAAATTCACAATTTTTTTGGATGGAAAAATGGGCAATTTTTCCACTAAAATTCCCTCCACTTTTTCAAGCAGCTTGAACCATACTATTATTTTTCTTTTGCTATAGCCACTGATATTGGCCAAACTGATATGAAATAAATAACTGTCATCAACTGGAGCAAAGTAAATCAATGCACCAGAATAAGGTGTGCCCTCAGTACAAAGGAGAAGTAGATGGACAAAATTACTGGGTTCTGAAAAATGTAAACAAGCTGAATATTTAGTTAAAGGAAATTCAGACTGTTTCAAGATTACGAACTCACTGAAAAATAAAATATACAGAATTAGAATATAGGGAAACCAATCAGTTCACAATGCAGAGGGGCAGCCCTATTAGTTTAGTTCAGTAAAACAAAGGAGGAGTCCTGTGGCACTTAAAGACTACCAAATATATTTTTAAGTGCCACAAGACTCCTTCTTTGTTTTACCAATCAAGTCACAGCATCTCTGTTATTTTTAAAAGTTGAAGAGCTGTAGGGGACAAAAAGCCCAAATGCTGAGCAATTAGGTGTGTTTGTTTACCTTAGTCTAAAGACTAACCAGCTAATGGGAACCAAAGAATTGCCACTCACTGCTAATGAAAAAGGTTTTCAACATGTGATTGTTTGTAGCTGTGTTTCCATCGTTGAGATGTTTGAAAAATATCTGAAGCAAGATAAATACAGAAAGACTTTGTATAAATGAGTTAATGCTGTGACCAGCCTTCTTGAAAATGGATGCCTGGATTTCCTGTAGGTTTCTAAGTCCAAAGTTAGGTTCATAAGTGCCCACCTTTCTGTAGGAGCTGAAAACAGCAGCAGCGTCCATTGGCCTCTGTAAGTACTACTGTGTGCTTAGCCCTTTTGAAAATCAAGTAGATGCTTAAACATGGATTTAAAAGCTAACCCATTTTTTTGGAACTTACTGAATAAAAATGAGGTCCTCCATTGCAGTCTCATAAGAAAAGACTGCTGTGAAATTGCTGTTGCAAAATCGTTTGAAATAAACTACTTGTACCAAAACTAACCACAGACCTCCAGAATTGCGTATACTGCTATAGCAAAATACTATCGATACTTTTTTTCTCTGATAGCCAAATTCTTGAATTCACAGTGGTCTCTGTTGGCATACAATGTTTATCATTAATATTGTACATGTAAGATTCCTGAAAACACTTATTAGTGACCTTAGTGAATTTGTTGGGTTTTCATTCCTTCTGCATCCCAATTTGCAAGGCAGAGTTTGGAATGAATAGCCGCAGAATCTGATAAACTGGCCAAGTTCCAAAGGGGCCGCTGTGTTAGTCTCGTGCAGCAAAAGAAGCAAGGAATCCTGTGGCACTTAAAGACTAACAAATTTATTTATCACATACAACAGGTGATTTGACTTCACCTTCCTCTATGTGCTGTTTCTCAGTGTTTGAATCTTCAACTGCTTTGATTTGCTGTTACAGTATGCCCTGATCCCATGTCTTACACTCCTATGCATTTATTGTTCCCCCATCTTCAAAGCGTTTGATGAAGTGGGATTTTCTCCCATGAAAGCTCATGCGATATATACATTTGTTAGTCTTCAAGTACCACAGGACTCCTTGCATCTTTCAATAAACTGGTGTGGGTCTACAATCAAGGAAATGCTGTAATGTTGTTCCTTTCTAGAGTTGGGTGAAATTGTTGGAGAAATAATTTATTTGCAGATAGGTACAGTTTTGGTTGCCTCGAAGCTATGTGTATATTTTATGTGAACTAGCCAAATGGTTTTGGCAAAGCCCACACAACCTCCCCGCTTTCAAGGGTCATTTGAAGGAGAGGGAGGAAATGCTGGTAGCTGCCTTTAGTCCAATGATTAGTACCTTCCACCCTGAACATGCAGATTCAGTTCCCTCCTCTGACTGATATATGGAGTAGAGATTCAAACTTAGTGTCTCTCACTTGCAACAACTATTCAAACCATTAATCCATGTATTTATTTATTTAAACTTCTAGTGAACTGAAAAATCAGTTATGTATGCTGCTTTATTTATTCGCAAGGCCCTGTGTACCAAGCCACTACTTGCAAATATAAAAAGAAGTAAATGTAGCAAATTGTTGTTCGTATGCTCCACATTCTAAATTCTGTGGAAAATCTGGGATTGTTAATTGGCTACAAAATCATTCAATAGTCTTCAATTTTACCTAAATAGTTCTGAATACTCCACTGGAGTAGTCAAATGGAAGCATGTAATTCATTGAATTCTGTCAGTGGAATACGATTCACACAGGTTCCAACCTCCACAAAAGGAGGTTGTATTATTAATTCTCCTTTGTCTGAAGGAATTATAGAGTCACAACTGTTGATAAGTGTTTTTTGCTAGACAAGAAAGGCTACCAAAGTTTTTATTCAAAGATATTATTCAGGAAACATGCTATTGTGTATGGGGATTGTCTGTGTGGAGCACTACAGAGGCGCTCCAGGATTGTATAAATGACGTGTAGCGGAGTCACTTGGTGTCTGGGTTTGCATGCACGGTCCTTTCCGACTTGTGCAGCAGCATCTTGTAGCTATAAGATCGGGTCACTGCCAGCTTGGCTTCTAAGTATTGGTGATGTTTGGTCACATTGTTTTCCATTCATCAAGTCTGAGGCTGGAAGTAGCTGGAGAAAGATTTTAAACTCTGGTCAATGAAGTGTCATTCTTTGCAGCCACCACAGAAAAGTCAAAAGAACTGTGGAGGACTTCAGCCATTCCTGCACCTTCATGCTGGCCTTTCTCAGCTACACCCCCTACCTTGAGAAGGTAAGACAGATTGGGAGGAGGTGTGTGTGTGCACGTGAGTGTGCACTTTCCATTGTTTCATGGCGTTGTGTGAAGAGACCAGCTGAACCAGGGATCTGCAGCCTGCAGCTCTGGAGCCACATGTGGCTCATTGGCTGCCCCATCTTGAATCCAGGCTCTAGGCTCCCACCTGTTACCAAGGGACCCTGTGGACAGCCCACACCACGTTCCTGGCTCCCA
Source organism: Podocnemis expansa (assembly GCA_007922195.1). Lineage (NCBI taxonomy): Eukaryota > Metazoa > Chordata > Testudines > Podocnemididae > Podocnemis > Podocnemis expansa. The sequence goes on along the minus strand of ML682074.1, from coordinate 9,267,128 downwards.
CCGCCACCAGAGGACCCTGTGGTGGGTCTGCTTCTGGTTCTGAGCTCCCTCCCCCTGCCAGGGGACCCTGCGACGGGCACTGGCCCAGCTTCCAACTCCCCCCACCAGGAGGCTACCATTGGGGCTCTCAAAGCACTTGGTTACTGAAGGAATTTTTAAAAATCGCTCTTCTTATCTTTTGGGTCGCAGACCCCTGAACTAATCTGATGTCATGGGAGACGGTCCTGGCTCCTCCTCTCTCTTTGCACTGAGGACTGGGTAGGGTTACCAGATACCAAAGCATGGAAAGGAGGACAGGGAGGTACAAAAAGGAGGACATTGGAGGATGCATGGAGAAAGTGTAGTATTAATTTAATATTCTTATGCAGGTTCTATGTGCTTTTCCTTGTTTCTGCAGAAAGAAGCTTGAATCTTTGGAGGGAGCCTGAGATGCCAAAACAGCAGGGGCATCATTCAGGGTGGTGACAGCTGAGCCTCATCCCGCTCTTCTGTTTCTAGGAACTTTCAGATGACAGGAGGAGCAGGAACATGAAGCCTGGTAGTCCCAGCAAACCAAGAAGAAACAAGTGTCTGCAGAGAAGCTCATCTTAGACTGAGAGATGGAAAATAACTTGATGTTGGTGGGCTTAAAAGCTTTGGGTGACTTTCAACATCAGAGGAACATGTCTGCTCTGCTAGAGGAGCAGGCTCCTCACAGAAGAGGAGAGTGCTTCCAGTCCTTGTTTGTCCCATCTGTCAGGCACTGAACCAAATCCCTCATGGACTGAGTTCATGAAAGAAGAAAGAGACTGGACAGATGAGGGAGGGGACTGAGGTGCTAGCAGGAAGGGATTTTAAACCAGAGCAGGCAACTTGCCCTGAGAAGAGGAGCAACCCCATATGTTGTGATATCTTGGAGCAATGAGAAGGGTACAAGCAATCAGCTCCCACCTCAATGGTAAGCTTGCAGCTTTTTGCAGTGGGTCAGAAGGGGTCTGTGTGCAGTAAATAGGGGATGGAGCTTTGTTGTGTATATTTAGAGAAAATAAATGGGCTAAAAGTAATAAAGCTTAAATATTGTTTAACATTAAAGAGTGTAAAACAAGGTTTGGGGTTTGGTGAGACTTAAGCTTGTTGTAATGCTATGGCAAACATTTAGATTTTTAAAACCATTTTTATTAAAGCAGGGAAAGCAGTCAAAGAATTTGGTATGTAAAGCATGATATAAAGGTGTTGTTTTAATAATATTCTGATGGGGGGGTTGGCTGGAGAGAGAGGAAATTGCCCTCCCCTTGTTCCCAGTGTTTAGATAATTGTAAAGATGGCAATTGGTTTGTGGTGGGGAAGAGAATAAGTTAATTGAGATGAGCTGGAGCTGCTGTTGTTCAAGTCCAATCCCAAGAAAACTATTTCATACAAAAGGGGAAGAGAAAGGAAGAGTGAAGACAGAAGATGCATTATCTGTTTCTGATGTTTACTCTCATTTGCACTTTTTGCAGCCTTACTATTGGAAAAAACACAGGCACTGCACACAGTCTTATCAGCCACTCTGAGACCTGGCAAACTCAAACCAGCATTGGACTATTCAGGGCATTTATCTGCCACTTTCTGGTCACAGACTTGCAGCACTATTGCAGAATATATAGTTTTGGCCAGTTGACTCTTATTAGACAGAAAAATGAGAGGGATGGGAAAGAGAAGAAATAAGATGGGGTAGGAAAGGGACACATTGACTCAGAGGGAGGAGGACAGAGCAAGAGAGACAGAGGTCTTAAATTTCTTGTGGTGATTGGATTTCAGCCAGTTCTAGTAATGTCATAAGACTTCTTTTTTTAAGGATCCACAAAAGGATTGATGGAAGTGAAACCTAATTTTTGACACAATTCTTCTTTGTAAATAACAAGCAACAACAATCATGTGACACACTGATTTTGATCCACTGATTTTTTTTTTTTTTTTTTTTGAAATAAGCATGATTTAACAGTTTTTACTGATACTGGGAGGTTTTCTTGTTTGGATTAATTAATTTTTTTTCTGTCTTCCTTTGTACTTTTTTCCTATTAGCATTTGTTGTGATAGGCTAGTTTAACATTTTATTAATTTGCACTTAGTTATTACAGTTGAATTCAAAATTAGGGCAAATTTGCAGGCCTGGTTACCACAACAGGTCCCTGGCCTGGGAAGATGGTCATGTCGGGCTTTGTTCTTACTGCAAAGTTTCATCATGTTCTGCTGCCCAGCCAGCACCTGGTTCTGTTCCAGCCAGAGGGACTGTAGGATCACTGGCTCTGTGGGAAGGCTGTGAGTTACTGGAGTTATATTCTAACCCAACTACAGGTGAACTGGGGGACCTGCAGAGCATAGCGGTAGGGTGTTGGGTCTCAGTTCCTTTTCCCAGTTGCAAACAGGGCTGGAGCCAGAGTCCAGACTCATTCTCCTGCTTTGGAGACTCGCAAACTAACCGTTTTACTGGTTTTAATTGCTTTTTTTTCCATTTTACAACCTCCTCTGTGGAATTCACAGAAGCAGCTCCCTGCATCAAAGCACAAGGTGAACAGGACCCCACTGTGTGTGGTGCTGGTAGCCTCTCCAGCAAGGGGAGCTGGGAATCTTGATTTCTGCTGGGTTGGGCTTCTTCCTGAAATGGGTGAGGACTGAAAAAATCAACGAGGAATGCAGACCAGTGCAGCACAGGCAAGGGTCTTCTTCAGAGCTGATCCCCAATCATCTGTAGGGGTCAGTGCTGAGCCCCAAAATGTCTTCATGCCCCAGGACAATGTCTCCTCCTTTCCCCTGTGTGCCTGGCATTGGATTTGCCTAGCATCTGCTGATGAAGGTTTGGCTCTTATGATTCCTCAGACCGGATCACCTGCTTCTGCCATGACAAGAGTGTAACAAATGTGCCATATACCTCTACCTCTCTTTTACTAATATTTGCAAATCTGACATTGCTGAGGTCTTCATTCAGAGATGCTGTGTCCCCAAGCCAGACAGCTGCCTTTCAGACGAAGCCTGTAAAGTGCGCCACAAGTGGCTGATCCTCTTCCACAGAGATGTGATCATGGGGTTTCCTTTTGGTCCCAGACTGTATCCCAGGTTGTCTAAATAATTGATGCACATTGCACAGTGACTGTAGAAGGAGGGTCAGTGAGAGCTTCTGTGCACTTCTAGTTCCAGGAAGGCTGCAGATTCTGACTCACTACTGGAAGAACAATCTTCCTCTTGTGGGAAATCAGTAATTTATGCAATTGAGTCATCATTTTCATCAGAGCAGCAAATCCAGGGGGGTCCTGTAAGAGAAGTGGATCTAGTAGGTCAGCCAGAAACCTCCTTGTTTTCACACAAATGTGGCTCAGTGCCTTACCCCTGCCAAGCTAGGTGAGCCTAATGCAAGTAATTTCCCTTTGTTACGGTGGCTGCTTAGACTTATCCTCGTGTGGTTCTTATCCCATTGGTGCCCAATTCCTTTCCTGGTCCTGACATGCTATCCCCTTAGAATGAGTCCTGTGGCACTTAAAGACTAACACATTTATTTATTGCATGAGCTTCTGTGGGAGAAAATCCCACTTCATCAGATGCTTTTGAAGATGGGGAGCAGTTCCTAGTGCTATGGTTATCCCGGCCTAGCTAGTGGAGGCTCTCACCCAGAGCATCGCAGTACAATTCCATGACGACCCAAGGCTCTCCTAGTCCTGGTAGGTGTCCTCAAATACCATACTTCTGTCCTAGCATTTGCTATGGGGTTTTACACTTGATAAAGCCCACTCTACACCTGCCCTGAATTCCCCCTCAACGACCGGAATTTGGGAACTGGCTGACCCTTGATGGAGATCACCTCCCCAGTAGGATCTAATACTATCATTTGTATACTCATAGAGGACACTCCAGAGATACCGCAAGTGTCCTAAAGAAGAGACGACCGTATGTACCCCATCAGGTGGCATACTCTTGCGCCGTCGCCTTTTCAAGAGGAGCCTATCTTCTCCTCTGTACTTCCCGTCTCTTACCCAGGGCCCTTCCTAAAGGGAACCTCGATTCTAATGCGTACCTCTGTGTGGTGTTAAGCTAAGCTCGGTTCCACTACGGGACGGCCTTCCCTGATGGTGCAAGGCCATGTAGGCCAAAGTGAGTAGGTCTCGTAGGCTGTGGGTACTAGCATCCGGGCCTATCGTGCTCGCGAGCCCACTACCAAGCTGTAGCCTTACCACGTCCGACTCCTTGCTTTACTAACCTTGCGGAAGTCTTCCAGCCACTAAACTTGGTAGAGAAAGAAAGGAAAAGGTGTAAGTAGCAGTAATGCCAACTCCTTGCTTCTTGCAAGGATATGAACTCTGACACCCTGCCCGAGGGGGTCTGTGACGGTGCTACTGGCAGGGCCGGTGCTACGCAGTAAGCAGCCCGTGCATTGCAGGGGGGTGCCGGCATTTTGAGGGGTGTTGAAAGGGGACAGCGCTGCGGCGCTCCCCTGATGATGTCACTCATCTGCACCACCGTTGCTGTGCTGCAGGGAGGGGCGCCACGATCCCCAGCGCCGACCCTGGCTATGGTAGCGCATGGAGGCCTGACCACTCTTATCAGGCCCACATATACCAGTTCCCATGTTACTTGATGTTTTCTGGCTGAGGTGCCACAGCTCTCTCAAGTCCCCAGCCTGGCACATGACCTACATGTGCCTTACAATAACAAACTGAGGGGAAGACAGTCTAATTCTCCTCTTCTGGCTTCTTCAGTGCTGATAATTGCCACTGCCAGCCTGACAAATTTAGGATCTCTGGTTACTTCCTCGTAGGAACTTCACCAGTGCGTGCCATTCCTGGAATTCTAAATCCTCTGGCCTCCACATGGCACCTGTAAATACCTCTCAAGGAAAGCAATTAGAGGCACAATCCTTGATCATAGGCACCAGGTGCTGGTACCCCTTTCGTGTAAGGTGACCTCAGGCCGGTGTGCCCACATACACCATTCTGTGCTCGGGCAGTCCGGGCCCAACTCTTTCCACTGGGTTACATCCTGCATCCCAAGGCTACCCTTCATGGGATAAAGGTCTGTGGGTCAGTTCTTAGACCCTCGAGGGCCTGCTCATTGGACAGTTACCCCTGTTGGAGTTATGCTGTGCTGAAGGCAGAAGAGCCAACTCCGCTTGCCATCCATCAGCATGGCTAGCAGTCACCTATTTCTGAATGTGTCCAAGCAGCGCTCGAAGAACGGTGGCTTATGTGGGGGAAAAATCTAACTCTGGCCCTCAAGTTCAGAAAGAGGCAC
>ML682074.1:9236742-9256887 GCA_007922195.1 Podocnemis expansa | reverse complement strand
TTCTCACTGTCCTACAGAAGAGATTACATATAATTTTTCTTACACTTACCTACCAGTAACCATCCTTCTTCGAGCTGGGCTGCTTGGATTCATTCAGAGCCCTCCTCCCATCCCCACATCTGGGGTTGGTGACTCCTAGGAACTGGGGAGGGGCTGGGCAGCGGCCACATATATAGCCACAGGGTGGCATGAGGGGCAGTGGCCGCCTGCCCTCTTCTGACAGGCTAGGGCAAAAAGTTCCGACCAATCCAGTGCTCCGGCACAGAGACACCTATTTCTGAATGAATCTGAGCAGCCCATCTCGAAGGACGGTTACTAGTAAGTAACCCACCGTTATCCTCTTTGCTGTCATGGCCAGTGCATGTCAAATGCAATGATGTGGGCATCTGCCCCTGGGCCCTGAGTTGAGTACCGCTTTCCTCAAACTCTCTTCACTTGGAGTAAACAGAGAGTTGCCCCTGTCTCTGATCCAACTGCAGTCACTGGCTTCAGAGATGGGAAGGAAGGGGGGCAATGTGACCCAGCTCACCTGGGATAACCACCTGAAAATGCCAAGATCAGGACAGGCTGCAGAAAGGAGAGCAGATTCTCCCAATACTGCTGGGTGACCTGAAGTTAAACTTTCCCAATCAGCCACAAACAATGCTTCTGGCTCCCCACACTGGTTATCAAGAAGCCACAACAAAATATAAACAACCCCCTTTGCTGCATTTGAGTCTTTCCTGCCCAACCAGCCACTGGGTCTAGTAAAGAGATGTTACCTAAAACTCCAGGCTCTTTATCAAGAATTCTCTGGACCTCAAAAGGATCAGCCACATTACAAAATAAGTTCAGATCTAACCAAAAATAGCATGCTGCCAGCCAATCCTTTAGTAACGAAAACTAAAGGTTTATTATACAAAGAAAGAAACAACCTATGGGAGTATTGTTAAAGGGTTAAAGCAATCAAATACATACAAGTTATTTAAAAGTCCATATACATCAAGTTTCCCGTAGAATTTGGAGCTTGCAGGCTTGTGTAGTTCCTCTGGTGTATGTCCAGTACCTAGATGGGTCTCAGTCTTCTGTTCAGAGCTCCAGTTGTAGACAAATAGCTCCAGAGGTAGGTGTTGGCTGAAGGCCGTATAAACTAAAACAGTGGTTTTCAACCTTTTGTGTGTCACAACACAGTTCGCAGCATGTTGCAACTCCACAGGATGCACTAGCCCACTCCCTCCAGCTCAAATACAGCCCTCTCCTCAACTCTCCATGACACACTTTCCACTGTGTGGTTATACAGTAATGTGTTCCAACACAGTGGTTGAGAACCACTGGACTAAAATACAAGATGGAGATTGTGCTGCTGTCTTTTTATGTCTGCTTGCCTTTTCCATGCTGTTTGTGGAATTTGATAGAAACAAAATGGTGTCCAGAGTCACATGGGCAAGACCGTGTAACTCTCAGGTGTCTTCCTGGGGCCATTGTACTTGTGCGTTTCCTTAATGGGCCATTAAGGAAACAATTGCTGCAGCCATCCTGTCTGGGATGTCTCCCAGAAATGCATCACAAGTTGAGCAAAACAAACAGGAAGTCCTGTAAAATAAGCAAGGAGTCCTATGGCGCTTAAAGCCTAACGAATTAATTTATTGCATGAGCTTGCTTGGGAGAAAATCCCACTTCGTCAGACATTTTGAAGTCATATGGCACTTTTAAAGACTAACAAATATATTTATTTCCAAAGAGGTATTCCATCTGAGGAAGTGGGATTTTCTCCCACAATAGCTCATGTGATAAATGTGATAAATACATTTGTTAGTCATTAGAAGTATCACAGGACTCCTTGTTTGTTTTGCTGAATTAAACTAACATGGATACCCCTTTGGAACTTATCACATGTTGAACTGAAATACCAATATATCAGACATAACTTCCCATATAGACATGACACAATATAATCATTCCTAGCAAATTACAGCTTTTCTATCGGTACCTAACATGCCGTATCTTATGCAATTTTGAAATATTGATGATAAATATCGTAAATGGTCCCCATAATCCAGACAGTGTCAGAGGCAATATGTAGCTACTACAAGTAATGGAAAGGGGCTATATAACTTTAACAGACATTTAGAAAATTATAAAACAGCTCTTATTAAATTGTAAAATGGAGTCTTCTCTGCTCCAGAACTTCCAGTTGTCCTGAAGGCTCTTGCATATGACAGACGTGGAGTTATGGCAGGAGACCAAACTTTTAGCAGCAGAGATTGGTTCAGAACATTCATGAGAGGGGAAAGAAGTGTCCTAAGTAAGGCAGCTGAGAACATGTAAAGCCACCCTGGTAAAAGCTGGTCAATCTCATCCTCTTGGAACAGCTCTTCAGCCCGCAGCTTCCCCAGGAGGCTTTGAAATTAGGGGAGGCGCTGGGGTGCTCACTAAATTGGTATAACCCTGTTATTAGCTGACAACTGGGAGAGGGGGAGTGTTGGGAATTCAGGAGTGGTGGGTGTGTGTGGGGGTGTTAGGGAAATCCCTGTCTTCAGCCTTCCCCTACTGCTGGGCTGCACTGGGTTCGCTTCTAGACAGCCTCCTTCGGAAAGGTGTGATGGCTCAGTGGTTCTCAACCACTGATTTGGGACACACTACTGTGTTGCTACACAGCTGTCAGTGTGTTGTGGCGAGCTTGGGAAATGGATGGATTCAGCTTGGAAGGAGTGGGCTGATGTGTCCTGTAAGGCTGCAAAATGCTGCGACGTGTGATGAGACCCACAAAAGGTTGAGAACCAGTGTGATGGATGATAGGACCCAAGTTGAGATGGCAGGAAGCAGGTGAAGCTTCTATTTCTGAACAGTCCCCTCCCAGGAAGAATTTTCAGGTTTTGGCAATCTTGGCTCGTCGCTGAAATTTGGGGTATGTTAGTGCCTCATACAAGGTGTGGGTCGTATGCATTGAACCTCATCTGCATGCCAGTTGGTGCTCCTTGGATGTGATGTGTTGGCTATGGTGTTTCTAGACAGGATATTTGATCTTCTCTCTCCCTCTCTTTTCTTGAGGGGGAGGACATGATTGAACTGGTTGATCTGTTAGGAGCTCCACATATGCTAGGAATCAGAGCCCATCTTCTAACTCTTCCTTACTCTCTATCTCCCCAAAGATCCATGTAGGGTGATTGGATGTCCCAATTTTATAGGGACAATCCCAATATATGGGGCCTTTTTCTTATATGGGTACCTCCTACCGCCATCCCAATTTTTAACACTTACTAGTTGGTTATGGTTACCAGATACCAAAGCATGGAAAGAAGGACAAGGAAGACGAAAAGGAGGACATTGGAGGACACATGGAGAAAATGTAGTATTAATGTAATATTATTCTGTTTTTAGGGGGCCCTGGAACACTTCCCCCTAAAAATAGGATGTTCGTGGGCATTTCCAGCATACTGTAACCCCTGTAAGTAAAAAGCCAGACAAAAATCATGTATTTTTAAAATGCCTGCTGGATGGAGGACGTGAAGGTAAGAAGGACATGTCCTCCTTTTGCTTGACATCTGGGAACCCAACCCATTTGTTTTCTGCATTGCATTTCAAAGACTGCTCCCTTTGCACTTTGGTTTAGTTATATGAACTGCAGGTGTTCTGATGCTTTTGCCTAGGGGAGTTATGAGTTGGACCTCTGTTTTTGGGGGTGACCAGAGGGTTGGAGGTCATGGAAGGAACTGACGATCATAATTTCACCCTATATTTCTAAACTGTTTTTTATTTTCATACTTGTTGATGTTTTTCCCATGTGACCTTTTATTGGTGAGACAAACAAGGAAACCTATGTCACTTAAAGACTCACAAATTTATTTATTGCATGAGCTTTCATGGGAGAAAATCCCACTTCATCAGATGCTTTGAAGATGGGGGAACTTACAGCATGGGGGGAAATAAATTGAGGGAATTGTAAGTCATGGGACCAGGTGTCATGGAGACCCCAGACAAGCCTCTTGGATCCCCTCTGTCTACAGCCAGTCAGGACTCTGCTACGGTGGAGTCTCCTCCCGTCCAGCACCCGGGGCTCCATGCTCCGTGCAGCCAGCCCCAACTCCAGGCTCAGAGAGTCCGATCCTTGCTCTGTCTGGTCTCCCTTGGAGGGGATTTCCTCCCTCCAGGAGGGTCCCAGCTGTCCCAATCAGCAGCGACTCTCAGCCAGTGTTGCAGTCAGAGGGTTTATTAGCAAACCAGTTCATACAGCAGCAAGGACGGTTGGTATCAGCATCCTCTGAACAACCAGAAGTGAAACCCCCAGGGAATTAGGGCTACATCCCAGGGTAGGGTCCTGTCTCTTGGATCCCCATTTCCCTCCAGTCACTCCTTCCCCCAGTCCTTTGTTCCCCTCCTAGCTCTGCCCACCTCTCCACCCCCTGGCCCAACCAGCTGAATCCAGTGTGACCAGCGGGGGGTCCCAGGTACAGGCTCCCTAAACACTACCCCCCTGCCCACTAGTGGCTCTATCCCATATCACCCACCTGTGTCCCATCACCCAAATAGAAAAGATAGAGGGTCAACACCCGTGTCTTCCCTTACTAACCTAGCAGAGGGTTCCCATTTCTCCACACCAGGTCACACTGAAACAGCAAATCAAAGCAGTAGTAAAGATTCAAACACTGGGGCACACCATATAGAGGAAGATGAGGTCAAATCACCTGTTGTTATGAGAGAAAAAAAAAGCCAAACTCCCTATTAAGCCATGAAGCAATTCAATCAAATTTGCAAATAAATTAAATCTCAGCAGCTTCTCTTTGAAGCCTTGATCTGGTATTCATCTTTCTGATCACAGCAATTAGCAAATCATCAGTGGAGTGATCAGGTTTATTGGTGAGTGGGGGTATAGGCATTTTTCTTACCCATCACTTAGCAGTTTTTTTTATTTGAGAGGGTGCACACACTGTGCCCATCTCCTGCAGTGGGCAGCATAGGCTGCTGAGCACTTTACACTTTTGTTTGTAGTAATTTTTTTTTATTGAAATGACATAAAATAGCCTCAACCTGTGGTGTGTGGCTGGAGTGATGCATATATAATAGAATATTTTTGCAATATTTCTTGTGGTTCATGGCCTCATCTCTAATTCCATTTGGTGGTAAATTTCACTGACTGGCTCCTGTCACTGAACAGAGGTGGGTGGGAATTGTCTCTAACCCTGTTTTTTTCTGCCAGAGCTGAGTCTTCACTGGGAGTTTGGTGGATCCTTGGGAGTTAAAAACCCAAACAGTCGGTCTCCTGCTGTCAGAAGAGTCCATCTCTCTTGCCACAGGAAAGGGTTGTGGATGTGAAAGGATGTGGAAGCAGAATATGGTGAAACTGAGCAAACAGAAACAAAATAAGGAGCAGGGAAAACCCCAGGGCTAACAGCTGGAGGCTCAGACAGTTTCACAATGGAAAAGGTGAGAAAATCAGCTGGGGCACTAAAAACTCATTCCAGATCACAGATCCCCAAACTGTGGTGTGTGCCTTCCTGGGGAGCATGGAGAAAAACTGGAGGCATTATGGCAGGGCCCCAGCTAACAACTCCAGGGGTGGGCATACCAGCTAGCTCTGCTCCATCCTGTGCACAGCTGTGATCCCAGACTATGGCTTGGCTACAGTTCCACTTCCAGCCCCAGACACGCCTCAAGCTGTGACTTTAGCCCCTGCCCCAGCTCCCAGCAAGGGAGAAATGTAGACAAGGGTAGGGGGGGGGAGTACGATGAAGTTTGGGGGTCACCCACCCAGTCTGTGTCTGCTAGCCACACAGACTGAAAGGTGGGATCTGCCCAAGTCACAGTGTGAGGCAGTGGTAGAGCTAGGAACTGAGGTTTGATCTCCTGAATCCCACTCCAGGGCCCAAGCCATAAAAAGCACAGCCTTGCAGGTGCTCACTATCTATCTTCCCATCTGTGATGTAAACAGCTGGAAACAGACACCATCTAGGGCCTGGGGAGTGAAATTGGATCTTGATAACCATTTGAGAAACACAAGGTACTACTGATTACAAGAAAGATGGCTCTAACCTGTCTCCCATTGTGCTTTGGGGAAATGAGAGAAGTCCATCCCACACTATAGGTATCAATGCAACCATGGGAGAACCTGGGATGGAAGTACAACCCTACTACAAGTCACATATGTTAAAGCAGGTCAGAGTGCCCACTATGTCCTTTTTGGTGTACACAGAATAACACAGCTACCCGTCTGGAAATTTCCACCATATCCGTGTGTGTGTGTGTGTGTGTGTGTGTGTGAGAGAGAGAGAGACTAGACACCCATTCCTGGTAATACAAAACAAGGAGTCTAATGGCACTCTTAAAAGACTAACAAATTTATTTATTTGTCTTTCACAGTGCCATTAGACTTGTTTGTTTTGCTGAACTAGACAAACACAGCTACTCCTCTGGAACTTGTCAATGCTGGTAACGAGTCCCTCTACCTATCACAGTGCCTTGTCCTGTCCACATGGGTTAATTACAGCACAACAAGTGGATCCTTCTACAACTGATAAGAGAATCACTCAACATGAATATTTTATTTGAACACTTCAGCTTCCAAAACAGGACCAATTCCAATGAACAAAACCAAGTGATTTCAAAGACATAAAAGCCACTCACCATCCTAGTGGCAAACACCTGGCAGTATGGAGAACAGTCAGATATTGAAGAAATAAGCTTTCATTGAAAAAAGTCTCTAGGAAATCTCATGGTGGTGTAGTTACACTTGGTTCATATTTGAAAGGTTAACTGACAGATGCAGTGTCATCCTCCTGCACCTGGAGACAGCCTGAAATAGTAGATCTGAAATGTCAGTTCCTTCTCTCACTTTTTCATGGGGTGAAGGTTCTACTCCTCAGCCTACTGACATTTTAGACTTAAGCCATTAATGAGTTAATTGCTGATCATTTAACAGGGAAAAATTGCGAGGGAAAATGCAAAGATGACAAGAGAAGAAACAGTAATCTATCTAGAACAGAACACGTTTGTGTAATCATGAACTGAGAATAAGGCACATAATTACAAGTTTTGTTACACTTAGAAGTTGTCACCTTTTGTTTGTTTGGCAAATCTGCTGCTAACAGCATGAGGGATTCCTTCCTTGGTTAACTATAAATTCAAGTTTAGTCAGACCATTGACAGATTCCAGTCTCCTCCACAGAAAGCCTTGAACTATGCAGTACAACCACGTTGGTTCTAGGATATGAGAGACAAGATATTACCTCACCCATCTTCTCTCTCTAATTTCCACCTTACACCATTTCACAGACAGACAAAATTATACCCCTAATTTGCAGCAGCTGTCAGGCACTGGAATAAGTAGTAAAAACAAAAAGGGGCAGCTGTTGAGAGAACCATGGAGTTGTCTGCATGGAGATATGGAATCAGTTCAATCCTTGAACACCAAAGGCATTTGTTTTGCCACTGGAATAGAACCATTAAATCATTGACTGTGTCTTCAGTCCTGCAGGAGATAAAGATACATACAATCCTTGCCCCAGAGAGCTTACAGTCTAAACAGGGAGGAAGAATCCAGTAAAAAAAACAACAAGTTGTGTGGCACTTTAAGACTAACATTTATTTTTTGCATGAGCTTTTGTGGGAGAAGATCCCACTTCCTCAGATGCTTTGAAGATGGGTGAACTTACAGAAAGGAATGAAACTAAATGCAAGGGGGTGTAAAACATAGGATCAGGTCATAAAGTAACAGCAAATCAGAGCAGTTTACAGGCTCAAACCATGGGAAGCCTGAAGTCAAATTACCCTTTGTAATGGGAAAAGAACCCATAGTCTCGATTAAGTCCTGCTTTCACAGAATTTAGCTTGCATATTAATTCGAGTTCAGCTGTTTCTCTTTGAAGTCTTGATGTCCCAGGTACATCTCTAATGACAGTCGTTAACAAATCTGTTGTCGAGTGATTAGGAAGATGGAAGTGCTCAGCAACTGGTTTCTTTGTTTTTTGATTTCTGGTATCAGCTCTGTGCTCATTCAATCTCTTAGGGAGCGATCCTCCTGTTTGTCCAATATATAAGGTGTTGGGGCATTTCTTGCACATGATGGCATAGACCACATTAGTAGATGAGCAGGTAATAAATCTCTTAGTCTTAAAGTGCCACACAACTCCTTGTTGTCTTTTTACTGGACTAGACTAACATGGCTATCCCTTTTGAAATTAGGAAGAATCCAGTCTCAGGCCATGTACATTACAGCCGCTACAGCAATATGGCTAAGGTGCTGCAGCAGAGATGCTTCCTACACTGATGGACAAGGCATTTCCATCAGTTTGGTTAACCACCTAGTCAAGAGCAGAAACTAGGTTGTCAAAAGACCTGGCTGCATCTACATTGGAGGGCAGGTAAACCTAACTACAGCATGCAGGACACTAATGTAGCTACATAAACCTAATATTTAAATTTACACAAGGCCACAAAAGTCATGTTCTAAATCCCATAGTTGTGCTGGGGGAGAAGCAGAGAGAGTCCATTAATCTGTCATCATGGCATCTAGGGGCAGAGCTGCAACTACAGCTGGGTGAGCAGGGCTTTGCTCCAGGCATGCGGGAGTGGCTCCATTGAGCCGCTGCGTTAAAGGCTGCACTCTGCACTGCTCGCCCTAGCGCTGGCTATTGTAAAGGGTGCAGTAAACTGTAGTTACTGCTCTGTCTGGGGGAGACAGAAGGCCATGATGTGGTAGTGGCCAGATATCTTCACTGCTTTATTCTTCCCTAGCCCAAACTGCATTGCTTCTTTTCTCGTCCAGGTAGGGAACCACAGCCTCCTTGTAGAACTTCTCCAGCTTGGGCTCAGTTCTCTCCCAGAATCCTGCATCATAGTCCACTGAGGTGATGACTGTATCTTTGTTGGTGTGAACCACAAAATCAGCTCTGTCAAAGCCTGTTGTTGCCAGCTGGCACTGTACTTGGGTGTAGTAGGGATGACTCCTCTTCAAGGAGTAGGACTCACCATTCATTTCCAGGCAGAAGGTTTTGTCCTTACAGGCCTCTTTTACCGTCTTGTCTCTGTGCTTATAGGGACACTTCACTTCTAGCAGCCCCAGCAGCTTCCCTGTATCTGCCTCTCTGACAATTCCATCTGGGCTGGCAGCGAGCCACTCCTTCCCTTGGTGAATGAATAGGCCACATTCTTCCACCTTCACAGGCCTACCTACCCGTCCAGACTGGAGCTCCTCATATGCCTGCACTGCCTTTTTCTCATTTCGGGTGCCCCAAGACATGGCTGGTGTCTGCACGCCGGAACTGGAGCCCACCACAGCCTTAAGGTAAGACTGTGGCACCTCTGAGCTCCTGCCATTGACAAACTTGCAGTTAGCGATCCTGGGTGCGACTGAGGCTGTGATGCGGTTTTTCCGCCACTCATACCATTTGGGATTGTCTCGCTGTCCCCGGGTTTCCCTCTCCACTTTCACCACATCATCAGTTGTCAGCAGTGAGGGAAAGTTGCTTGCTTTGCCTTGGCCAGTGCTATTGGTGCAAGAACAACTGGACTGACTCCTTCCCAGGCGGGGATTGACACCTGCAGGTACAGTGGTTGATTTAGTGCAAGGTTTCCCTTCACTAGTCACTGAGGGGCTCTTAGCTCTCACTCTGTAGCTTCTCCTGGTGTCTCCTTGACCACTGCCATATGCTGCAGTGGCCCTTGATTGGGACACGCTTTGCCCTGCTCTTCTGGCAGTGGTGCTGCTATCTGGCTTGCCTGTTTGTGCCCTGCTCGTGCCTGAACTCCCAGCAGGCTGAGCACTCTTAGGTCGGCTGGCTAGAGGTGTTGTCTTGGCCTGGGTGGAGGAGGCAGATGAACTGGGTGCTGCTGGAGTGGCTTTGGGCACTGTTGCAGCCTGGTGAGGCGAGCCTGTGCTGCCAGGATTTTTCCTGGGTCTCCCCATTCTTCTACGTCAGGGATCCCGCTGTGTGAGCGCAAGAGAAAAGTGAAAGTAAGCCCCCGGACTAGGTCAGCCTCCTAGCTTGGCAGTGGTCTTGATTCTTGATGCTTCCCTCTTTCCCCATGTGCCCTGGGCCAGTCGTGCCACTAGTTGGGACAGAGCTCCCTTCTGTTCCTTGCAAGAATTTGTCTATATCCCATATTAAGCTGTCCTCACAGCTTTGCCTCTGTGCTGTCCCTGTGCAAGTCCTTTCCCTGACTATAGTGTGCACCAGGCAAGCAAGGGTGACGAGAGCATGCAAATATATCGGTGCCCTACCCCACCTTTATCCCTCTTCTTCAAGGCTATGTGATGTCAGACCTCCCTGCAGCCAAGTAGTTCTTGCATCCTGCAACTCCACAGGATGCCTGATTCTGAGCTTATGAACTGGAGCTGGGCTTGAGAGGTTCAGGGAGGGGCTGTGTATCAAGCTAGGGCTGTCCCACAAGGGCTGGCGCTGTGATGGATGGGAAGGGATATGACAGTTTAGGGAGGTGTCTGAGTCATTATGAATCCCATTTTTGTGTTGTGACACCATTTGTGAATGTAACTAACACGTACAGATGAGAGCATCCATTTTATAACACTGCCTTGACACCAAGTAGACAGACTATATCTGAGAAAGCTGATAGCAATGGAGACCTATCGTCACTGAGTGACTCTTCTTTACTGGAGCAATGAGATTTCTACTGATGAGAGACATTCAGTTAATGCCCTTAGTGTCTACACAGAACCTAAGCAGGTTGGAAGGGTAAGAGAGTAGGGGCTGAAGCCTGGGCCTCCCCCAAGCTTGCAGTACAGGAGGAAAGAGGGAACGGAGTCTGTTTTATAAGGGGTGCTTCTTTAAGCAAGGCACGTCATTCTACTGCCACTCGTAAGGGCTCAAGCCCAATTCAGGATTTAGGTGTGGTGAGAGCTGACAAATGAGAACTTGATTCAGAAGTCTGTTTTCCACAGACCTGTAACTCGTGTGTTTTTTAAAGGATAATATGTTTGCGTTTACAAAACTCCTTTGCTAAGACTGTTTTCATTGCTTTAGTGCCACACTCACCCTAAAGGAATTAACTCCTACAGCCTGTGACTGCAAGAGGGAATATGATAAAGCAACTGAGGGGACTGAGTGGGTTGGCCAGTGTTTTCAGGGTATCAAAAATGGGATCTGCACTTGGAAATATGCCTAAAAGAGCTAGGAACAGTGATCAATCTGTGTCGTGATACAAAGGGCTCAGAAACATATGACTAGATTCAACCAGACTGGTGAGCATCCACGGAGTGGGTATGGGCCAGGTTCTGACAGTGAGATCTTCCCATCTTGAAAGTGCTGCGCAAATACTAAAGAGGGATGCTCCCACCACCTGTTCCCACACTCAAGATTTTTGTAAAAACTCTTTAAAATCTCAAAGTCCCATAGTAACATGTCCCTAAAGTTTTAAACCAAACAGTCTTTACCTGTAGCGTATGTAACCGTAACACAGCAGAAGTATTAATCTGCAGGGCAAGGACTTCTACAGAGATTCACTGTCCAATCTGCAAAAAAAAAAAAAGTAGATATTAGGGTCAAGTAAGCTGAGGCTGAGTGAACATCATATCTCCAGGATGAAAAGGGACATATGCAGTGTGAAGTGACTTGGCCAAGGCTATTGGACAGCAGCTGTCTGTGTCAGTAGAACTCTGAGTTCCTGGCTCCTAGTCCAGGGCTCTTTTTACTAATCGGAGGCGAGTCTGATCACATACACCTTCAAACCTGCTTACAGGAAGCGTCCATTGGATTTTGCATTAAGTAAAGACACTCGAGACTCTATTAGAGGCCCTTAGGGTGGAGGCTCCCTCTCTCTGCTGGCCTATGAAGGGTCAAGCTGAGCTGCAGTGCTGGGTATGTGGCGATAAAGGGGATTAGATTGTTTCAGAGCCCCAAAGTAACAAAGCCAGACAATGCACAGTCTCCTCCCTGTGTGTTTCCCCTAGGAAAGGCCTGTTTGCAACATGACTCTGCCCAGAAATCAAAGTGCTGAAGTGATGAGTCCTGCTGATTCGATTTCAGTTTCCTTTTGGAACTGCAAGAAAAGCTGTTAAGAGCCAACAACACGCTCCCCTTCAAACATGCCCCAGCCTGCCTCTCCATGCTGGAGAACCTTGAGATTTGGAAGAGCTGGTAGTCCATTTCACCAGTTTTGGGACTGAGGGTTAGCTAAGGCAGTGATTTTCAAACTGTGGGTCAGGACCCAGGAACTGGGTCACAGCACCCCCTGCTGCCACTGCCAAAACACTGGAATGCATTGCTCAAAGACCCAAAGGGGCAGCTGTGTTAGTCTAGTTCAGCAAAAGAAGCAAGGAGTCCTGTGTCACTTAAAGATTAACACCTTTATTTATCGCATAAGCTTTTGTGGGAGAAAATCCCACTTCATCAGACAGATTTTCTCCCAAGAAAGCTCATGTGATAAATAAATTTGTTAATCTTTAAGTGCCACAGGACACCTTGCTTCTTTTGCTCAAAGATGCAACTGTTGAGTCGCAGGCATAATTTTTTTTTCCCAACTGAGTTGCAAGGAAAGAAGTTTGAAAACACTGATCTAAGTGGTAGCCCAAACACTCTTGACATAGGAATAACATACTTTTAAAAGACTGAGTACAGAACTGGAAGGCTGTAACCAGTACTTTGACTTTTGAATGAAGCTGCCTCCCCTGAGTAACTCTCAAGCTATTATCTTGACTTGAAAACCTTATATCCTGTCCCAGTTTTCTCTCCAGTTTAAGGGCTCTGTTGGGTCTTAGTGTCATTCAGAAAACAGCTGCAGCTGTTTACTTCATGATCAGCTGTAGAAAGGTAAATTTTTCTTGGGATCAATCAGCTGGAGACACCCAGTGTCTTACATTTCGAACAGTGGCTTCCCTCTCTTGTTTCTCCAGCTGGGCCCATCCTGTCTTCCCAGCTTGAGTGCAGTGGGTCCCAACCTGGGGTCCGGGGACTCCCAGGGATCCTCAGACATGTCGCAGAGGGTCCGCGGAGCCTCTCCCTACTGGGACTGGAGTCCAGCTACAGCCCCGATGCTCCCCGCCGGGGCTGCTTTTCCCTTCCCGTGGTCAGATCCTGGAAGGGCGATGGGTCTGCAGCAGTTCCCTGGCAGGGGCAAGGACAGGGGGCCACAGCTGCCGCATCTCAGCTCCTCAGCGGCGCGGACCATGGTGGCAGCAGCGCTGGTTGCCGGCTGTCCCAGGGGTGCCGCCAAAGTGGTGCTGGTCAGAGTCTGCCCAGTGGGCTAGATTACATAATCAGCCAGGGGGGCTGTAGAGATTTTTTTTGTTAAAAAGGGGTCCCCAGCCTGGAAAGGGTTGGGACCCGCTGCTCTAGCCAATGCCAGGAGCCTGACAAGTCAGAAGGGGCAGCTTCCAGCGGCTGCACCGACATGTCCGGGCACATGCCCGGCTGCCTCGACCTGCTCCCGCCTGCGGGCGGCTCCTTGAGGCCGGGTTGTGTCAGCTGCAATTTACCGAGCATCCCAGACCCCACCTTTGCCCCGGACCCGCTGCCCGGACTCCTCAAAACGAGCCCCCGAGCCAAGCCCGGCTCGGCCCGGCCCGCAGACAGACGGCTCGGCTCGGGGACACTCACCGGCCCGGGGAAGGGTGCGGGGAGTCCGACAGAGGGGCCGCGGTAATTGGTCCCGGACCCCCAGAGGGGCCAAGCGCCCCCCCCCCAGGCAGGGGCGCCCCGCCCAAGGAGGCGACCTGGCCAGTGCCTTTGGGCGCCAAAAATTAGGGGGCGCCGCGGCCAGATCCCGATTCCGGGGGGGCCGCCAAAATCCCCCGCCCCGTCCCCACGGCAGGGAGCGGAGCCGCGCCGCCTCACCCCTCTCCGCCCGTCCGTCCGTCCGTCCAGTTCCTCGGGGGCCGCGGCGCTCCCCAGCCAGCCCGTTTCCGCTCCGCCCGGGACCCTCCCGCGCCTGGCGGAGGAGGGGCCATGGGGGCGTGGCTCCGGAAGGGGGCGGGGCTGTGACGTAGAAGCAGGCGCCGTCGGGGGGAGGGGAGGCTGTTAGCGCACGGAGGGGCGGGGCGGTGACGCAGCGCCGTTCGGATGGGGGAGCGGAGACTGACAGGGGGCGTGGCCTGGTTCGGAGGGGCGGGGCTGTGGCACAAGAGAGGGGGAGGGGGCCCTGATGGCCTAGGGGTGGGGAGCCGCGGGCCAGGACCGGCCCGGGAGGTCTGGCACAAGGGAGGGGGCCCAGGGGGGTTGCCGGAATATCAAGTCTGGGGTGAAATCACCCCAGGACCCCCTTGCACAAATCTCCAGGGGAATGGAGTGATGGTGGTGAGCAGGGCCGGCTCAAGGGGTTGTGGCGCCCCAAGCCAAATTTTGATTTGGTGTTCCCCCATCTCATTCATGGAGGTTGAAAACGGTTTTCCGAAGTGCATCAGTCTCCAGCCTCTGCCTGCAGAGGGATTTAAAGTGCACTCTGCTTACATGACTTAAGCCGCAGGTTGACTAACAGGGCCTGAGCTGCTAGGAAAGAGCTGGAGAGGCGGGAGCCAGCCTGATCTTTAGGGGGGGCTAGGTGCCCCTAAGAACTGTCACCTGAGGTTATGTCTGTCTCCTGCCTCACAGGAGAGCTGGCCCTGGTGGTGAGGCTGGAGGGGCCCAAAGGGAGGTGGGCAGTGTGATGGGGAGTGGCTGGCGTGAGAGGAACCCAGAGGTGTGGGGAGAGAGAAGGAGCAAGGGAGGGAGACTGATGGAGCGACAGCAGGTAAATGGAAGGAGAAACTAAAATGGGGAAGGTGAGAAAAGGCCCATCTGGTAATGCAGCTGGCAGCCTTTTTTCTCTTGTTTGTATAGTGCCCAGCACAGTGGGCTCCTGGTCCAGTAAGGCTCCTATTATGCATTATGGTAATACAAATAACTAATAATCATTAATAGTCAAGAGATCACCCGCTAGCTTCAGTGGTGTTAGTTGTTAATACTGTATTGATTCCTACCTGCCTTCTGACTTATCACTTGTTTTTTGCTTCTTTTCTTTTTCTTCTTGGCCTGTCTCTGAAATGGAACCACGAGATTGTGACATTGTAGGGACGTCACTCCCTCCTCTGTCTGTAAGTTGGTCAACACCAAACTAAGGATTTCCTGACTTGAGGCTCAGCTGTGTGCTGCAGATCACCCCAGCACTGAAAGGTCAGCAACTCCTGGTAGTATATTAACTAGCAGTGGAGGGGAATGGTGCTTGTGGCGAGCATTTCCCTGTCTCTGATGGATATCATTCCTACCTGTGGTTAATGCTAAGTCATTACCAGTCATTTTTGAAATTGAACACCTGGGGATGAAACAGAAAACATTTGCAGGGCACCAGAACCTTTTAACTAGCATAGTTGATTTTTTCCAGTAGAGGGAGTCATTCAGTTGTACACACAGAACAGCACAGCCTTTAGGAAAACTGGAAAATGTAGGGCTTGCCCTGAAATGTGCACTTCAGAGATAGGTGATTGGATCCCAGTGAATGCAGAGATGCAGAACAGAGAGGTTAATCTCTTAAATGAACCCTTACACACTGGCAAGCAGAAAGAAGAGTTTGCTTCTGGAAGTCTCATCGCCAGTGAGAAATCACATTGTCCCTTGGCTTTTACCAAAAATAAGATGTTTATGGGTCAGCTTTTATGTGGTCAAAGTGAGCCTTGAGTGTGAGGACCTTCCACATGGGGAAATTCCCAGAACATTTGTTGTTTCTTTGTGGGGGGATGGGAGGAGTAGTGTGTGTCAAATTTTGCTGCATAAAACAAGGATGTAAAAAAATGAAATTTCACTCTGGATCAACTATATTAAGTCTCATGTTTGCATAGGTCTCAATCAACATTAGGAAATAAATCATTTCAGGACATTCCAATCCCTTTTCTTTGGGCTGTTTGTATCCCTGCAGGGAGTGGTATTAGAAAGCTGACCAGTAAGGTGATGGATGTTCTGTGTCTCAGAGAAGGTCTAAGGAAAACTTTATTCTCTAGACACCAGCTGTTATAGGATGATCGGCTCCACTCCTGTGGGTGCCTGGCTACAGCAGCCATGTGAGCTCCATGGAACACCTTATCCTGCAGATTAACAGGCCCTTGTCAATTGAACTTTCTGCTGCTTAATATCAAAAGGCAAAGGAACAGTTGCTATGGGAGCCTCACAGCAGCTGTGTGGGATTTGCTTCCCTGATTAAATGCTGTGGCGCAGGGGGATGTCCTGCCACCCTAGAGGGCATGTTCCGACTCTGGCAGCTGAGCACACGTGCCATCTCTATTACTGCCTTTCTCTGGCACAATTCAAATTGGAAACTATGGGGACATCCTACTTTTGCACAATCCATATACAGGAAGGGGAGCTGTAATACTTTCATGCAATGGAGAGTGGGAGGGGAGGAGGCAGTCCTTCAGACAGATCGGAAGGCTTTCTACAGCAGTCTGTAACCCCTCAACCCCTTCTTTTTGTCCTGTGACTGCATAGGTGTTAATGGGCATTCTACCCTGAACCCGTCCCTTACAAAATATGTGCTATCTACTTATGCTAAACAATATGTTCCGTGCTGCCTTTTGCCATGACGCCCAGATTACCCTTTCCAGTGCTGATGAGCTGTGTGTGGCTTGAAAGCCTGTCTCTTTCACCAAGAGAAGTTTGTCCGATAAAAGATATTTCCTAAGCCAGCATGTCTCTAATATCCTGGAGCTAATATGGCAACAGCTACACTTCATACAGAATTGGAGTGGCAATTTCCCGGTAGCTTGATACAAAGGATGAGATAAGTAATCGTCCAACTCTGTACCTTATGGCTCTCTTCATGTCCTTCCTTCTTTCTTCTCCCAGCATCTTTTTGTCTCTTTCCTTCAGGGGCGTCGCTGGCACCGGGTTACAGGGCTCAAGCCCCAAATGTCTGCACCGGAGCCCTGGGTCTGCCGCGGCGGTGGTGGAGCAGCAGCACGCTTAAAGCGTGTGAGCCCCAAATGTCTGCGCCCAAGCCCCGGATCTTTTCCTGGGCCAGGGGCACTCCTGCTTTCCTGCTGAATTCCTACTCTCAGCCTTCTTTTTCCATATTTGCCATCTACTTTTTTGAGCCACCAAACGCTGTCAGCTGAAACAGGAATCGGAATCACTTTTGTTGATGGACTGACCTATTGGCCTAGTACTAAATTTGGTTCTGCAGACAATAGCTTTAACTGATGAAGCTTCTACCACTTTTTTGGCAATCTGTAAATAATTACACAAATGAAACTACATTAAAAGAACATTATTAAGGTGGCAAAGTCAAGCATTCAAAAGTTAGGAGGTACCAGAACTAAAGTTGTCTGTTCAACACCCTTGTATATATGGATTGTTATATAATTAGTCTTTAAGATATACTGTGAGTGTTCATTTACTGTAATATATATTTATGCAAACAGTGGAGGAGGTACAATACTGCAGTTCATGCATTGTAGGAAGCAGTATGCTGTGGTACATATTGCTGTATGCTATTCTACATAGTGTATGTGTACTGTCAGGGATGACACACTGCTGCGTAGGATTTGCAGAGAATTATCAGACAGGATCCCAACTCATGCTGATGAATTCTAGATTGGTCACAAACAAAATATGCACCCTCTGTGATCGGGTTCTGGATAGGATACCAAGCTTTGTGTGCACTGGTAACATCAGGTTGTGTTCCAAATGCCTGTGTCCCAATATAGTTTAGTCCCTGCAAGATAGTCGCAGAAAAGCCAAAAAGAAAAGAGAAGGCTAGTCTTGATCTCCTCTAGCCTTGGTAGATCTAGAAACCAAAACCTTTCACCTGCATCCATAAGTGAGGCTAGAGACAAAGGGAACCTAGAATTCCTGCTGTTCTATAGACTGCCAGACGAAGACTTCCTGTAGGAAATAATGGATCTGTTGCCTAGCATAGTGGCAGAATCACTCAGGTTCATCGTTCTGGGTGATTGTATCCTACACCTAGACAACGCTAAGTATGTCATGACATCTGAATCTCTCAATTGCATGGAATCCGTGAAATTCACAGAGTATTTGAGCACATGCTAGATCTGATCTTCATCCTATGAGTAGAACTTACAGATGTAACAAATTTTCCACTGCCCTGGTGGGACCATTGCCTCACTGAAGCAAAGATCATATTCTTCCTTCTATCAACAGGGAAATAAGAGAAGAATGCAGTTTATAAAGAACACTGGAAAACTTTTAAGTTGTCAGCTTTCAGTTGAAGGGTTAAACAATCTAGTTGTAGAGCAGAGGTGGTGATAAACTAGTAAAATAGTATTGCCTACTGATTACAGCTGTCAACACTGTTGCCCCTACCAGCCATCTGGTCCTAAGCTGACCAAGATCACCTTGGTTCATCAACAGTCTGCATCAGATGAAGAACGCAAGTAAAAGGTTAGAACGCCATCAGGGTAAAACCTGTTCAGATTCATCCACCAACAGCACGAAGACTTCTCACAGGGCTGTATCAGGCAGTAGGTGGTATAGGTACTCATGAGGGGTTGGCAGGATAGGTCCTTAGTGTTTATGACTCTGCTTTTAAAAACTGTTTGTTTGCGCTTACAATTACTTGTTTGGATATGCAGTAACTGTGCAAATTAGGAACACAAATGTGCATATTAATTGTTTCATAATCTAGCTGCTAGCTTTAACACCCTATTACGATTAATGAAGGGAATTCACATCTCTCAAAGCTGTTTTGGTCTGCCAGCAGCTTCAGAAAAATTTCACTGCATCCAGTATTTGATTTGATTTGATTTGTATTGTGATAGCGCCGAGAAGCCTCAGTCAGAATCTTATGCTATAAATGCATTAGGAGGCATGGTCCCTGCTCCAGGGAGTTTACACTTGGGTCATACTTGGACATTTGTTTTAGCATCTGTAAGGGCCAGAAACATCCTTTTTAAAAAAATTAAAGCCTGCATTTTGCAGCATCTGAATCTGTTCTGAAGACCAGAATAAAGAACTCAAACAGCCTACAGGCCTCGACAAATGTATGTTTCTGGTTGTCATGGTGACCAGTTTTAGTAGCCTGTCACCTAACTCCACTGCA
This sequence comes from Podocnemis expansa, assembly GCA_007922195.1. Lineage (NCBI taxonomy): Eukaryota > Metazoa > Chordata > Testudines > Podocnemididae > Podocnemis > Podocnemis expansa. The sequence continues at coordinate 9,237,933 of ML682074.1, read as the reverse complement.
GAAATATAATGGAGGCATGTTCTCTGACCAAAAGTAAAATTGCTGGCACCTAGCTGTGAGCCAGTTTTGTCCACCCCTAGAGAAACATAACAGCTATCTATGTACTATATAATATGGGGGTTAGTATATTGCAGTACATGTACTGTAAGGATGGTATGTATGTGTTTGCATACGTATACTACAGGGTCAAAGTAGAAGATGTTGCAGCATGTAAACAGTAGGCCAGAGAAGTAGAAGTATATTGCAGTGCATATACTTTAGGTCGTAGCATGCATATTGTGTAGTAGAGAAGTGAGGATGAACCACACTGAAGAATATATAGCACAGAGGAAAGTCTCTCTGTTGTTTCTATGCTTTTGCGGGATGAGGGAGTGCTCAGCGGTGTGTAATGAGTGGTTGGGTTTGCTGATGTGGTTACTAAAGGATTTTGTTTTACTCTAATGCAGTAAGGGTGTGGGGTTCCATGGGCAGAGGAAATGCATTTTCATCAGACTTGTAAACTGACAAAATCTGCTGCTTCTGGCACAGTCAGCAGAATCCTCGGCTCACAGTCAACAGGGGAAGTGTGAGCATTACCTGCATGTATGTAACAGATGAAAGGCAAGGTCCTTCCCATTGTCCTCCCAGGAAAGAGTGAAAAGAAAGATTCAACTCTCCCAGTACATGGGGTACTCACTTAGGCTGAACTGAGGGATCTGGATTCACCTTTTGTGCCCACAGAAGAGCACCCATGTGTGTTGCCATTTACTATGCTGTTTCATTTCTTCTCAATGTCTACATATTAGATCTGTGCTGCTGCGGGTAAATGATGACTATAGTAGTGGATTGTGTGTTTCTTTTTCGTGTGGACGAACTCTACAGAGCAGCATAGTAAAGGCTATAACATAGTGACAGAGAAGCCCCTAAAAGGGGAATTCAGTATAGAAAACTATCCAAAACTTGGTCTGTTTTAACTGAACCTAAGTGGATTGGAAATATCCAACCCTTCTTTCTCTCTTCTGGGCTTCGGCCCTTTCCTGCAAGATTTGTCCTCCTCCTCATCTCAGTTGAACTGGTACCTCCTGACGTGATTAAGGGGTGGGGGTATAATGGAGTTCTATGAAGTCATGAACGACATGCAGAAAGTGAATTGGGAAGTGTTGTTTACTGTGGGGGACAAATTAATCAGGGCTCTCAACCTGGAAAGAGAGA